>JAQIXD010000007.1:0-86381 GCA_034699985.1 Minunthozetes semirufus
ATAACGTTTCCTTATATCGGATCGCTTTAGCATTATAGTGCCCATAGGAGCGGCCGGTACACCAAAAATCTCTCCCTAATATCGAAATTCCCTTATATCCCTTTTCCTTATATAGAGGATACATTGTATTCTCAAATATTGAATCATATATTAGGAAAAAAAGACAAATTCATTGATAAAAATATAATTGGCCAATTAATATGCTCTTTCAAAAATAAGATCAATGGTATATTTGATTAATATCAGTAATTAATCAAAGATAAGATGCGAAGCGAATGAAAATATTATTATAATGTTAGCAAAAACAATCTATACATACAATCTAGTTTACTTAATTATCTCTGAATGTTTAAAATTTTAGCAAAAATAGCTCATCCGAAATGTTTGTCAACTAATAGTGTGGTCTTTTAAGCGTAAAAATAATATTCCGGACAAAATTTTCTTTGATAGGAATCACATCCGGCAAAAGCAGAGAAAATAATTAAAGCTATAATTAATTGATAACTATTTGACTCATAGAGCAGTTCCTTCAAAACTAATCTAATCTTTTAGAAACAGACTCACTATAGTGAATATACGGATAATTCATAAATTAATGCAATAAATATACTGTTTTTATCATAATTTTTAGCTTTAATTCAATTCATAGAATTTGGAGAACACTTTGTATGGAAAACACTTTCTTTGATTTCGAGAAAAAATTTAATCAAAGATAAGAGACATTAATTGGAAATAATTTTGTTTTCGTTAAAAAGTATTATGTCATTGATAAAATCACCATGTTTATCTGCACTAAATCATTGGTGAATGTGAAGAGTGCCTCAACTTGTGCACAAACCAATCGATTGTATGGCAAAGAAATACAACGAGAGTTCAAACAATATGTTAACAAAACTGGTAACACGAATAGCAATAATACAAAAGCGAAATAAAGTCAGAATTTTTTTGCTTACATTTGATCAAAAATGTCTTTACTCACCAACACTTGGAATATTTCTGGTACTGATGTCTCCAATTTATCATATTTTGAGTATAAAAAATGCGAACGAAATAAATTGTATTCCGAAGTGAAAAATGAGAAGTTTTTCAAACGTTAGAGAAGTAAGCGATGAGTCGACCCTAAGATATCAAATGCTTTCTTATTACAAGTTTTTTGGCATTTCTTTTGACAATTTCTTCCAAATGTTTTTCCTTTTCAATTGAATTCGAGTTTAAATATAAGTTTGAATACAAGTTTGAAATTCTCAGAAAAATTGATTCACTTTTAACTTTCAAAAGAAAAGTTTCCAATTTACCGATCAAGAGATGATGTGCTCTGAGCTAAGGTTAGGCTATCTTACAGATAAAGTCATTGGAGTGACACATATGCGGCCATTTATCGAATGTCACGTATTAATAGATTGTCACATATGGCACACCATAACTAAGACATCTGTAATCAACGATAATCAGTAATAGGACTAAGTGTTGGTTAGTGTGAGTCCAGTTATTACAACACTTATTGTTCACCAGAGATGTGTTCAACACTTCATAGAGAGACAAACGGTTGACTCAATTCTTCCCAATTCTCCCAAAACCCATCAAAATTGTTTAGAAATCAAACATTAGACCAAAGATTGAGAAAACGAAATAAAGTTTAGATGCAATCGAAAGTGCAATTCATTGACTGTGAAGACACAGACTCTGATCGAAGAGACCACTACTGATCAAATAAATTAACTCAATATTATATCAACTCTGGTCTGTGTGTTGTCCTTTAGGAGTCATACAATCAAATGAAAGCCTACTTTTAAGTTAAGCAAAACAGAAAAATCTGTTCTAACATAAACTGAAGTGAGAGGAAGACAGGCTGACTGCGGAGCAGTCGATTACAGCCTGAAATTCAAGTTATGATTCATCGAAACGGGAAAACACCACTAGAGGGGTGTCTATCTATGTATGGCATACAGTTTCTGCAATATATAACACAATTGCCGTCAAAACCGCTGCAAAATGTGAATGAATTTTGGGATAAGTCGTAAGTCGTGTGCAGTAATGCTTATATCGGAACAGAGGAACGCATAGAGAGGGGAATCGACACAAAAGAATCGCTGCAATAATGATAGGTTATAATGGATTTTGCATAACTGCTCCATAAAAACACATTTACTCTCTTACTTGAGGAGGGCTCTAATGATCAGAACTGACATATTCTGCATATTTGAGAGCATATAAAGCCTTAACACTTCACTATTTCAAACATTCTCTATGTATACAAAAACATAAATAACTTAAAGTTTTAATCAATTAATTTCTCCCATTTTATGCAAATTCTGATTAATTTCATAATTTTTTCAAATAAATTATTTTCTGAGAAATTATTGTAAGAATTTTGCAATTATTTGCCAAATCAACCAAAAGAAGAGGAAAACATTTGGATCGGGATTATTAGTGTCGTAACACTTGTTTACTAACGAGACTCGCATTAGTTTATCGCATAATATAATGCATGGCTTTGAGAGCCTCGGGTTTTGTCAAAGATAGTGAAGTCACCCACGAGTTGGATCCCATATACAGGCGAATACATGACATACATTATTGCAATCATAATCGTAAGCAATAATAAGCATCTGAGACATGAATTACTATTCAATATTTCGTATCATTCTTTCA
The DNA here is from genome assembly GCA_034699985.1 of Minunthozetes semirufus. Classification (NCBI taxonomy): domain Eukaryota; kingdom Metazoa; phylum Arthropoda; class Arachnida; order Sarcoptiformes; family Punctoribatidae; genus Minunthozetes; species Minunthozetes semirufus. The sequence continues at coordinate 2,653 of JAQIXD010000007.1, forward strand.
TTCATTTATTGTAATAGTCCTCATAACACGATATGCTGTGCTCTTGATTCCATTTCTAGCAATTCTTCTTGTAAATAGTGGGGTATAAGTTATAAATATGGAGAAATTCTTTATATTCTTTTTTTACAGAGAAAAAGTCAAAGTATTAGTGGCTTAAAGGATATCATTTATAAAAAGTGCTATTAGTTTGACATTTGAAGACATTTTATTGTACCGAAAGTTCTTTATTTCAAAAACCATAAGTTTTATGCTTTCCTTAAACTAAATGGTTTTTCAGAAAAAAAAATAATGAATAGAAAAAACAAAATATAAGTTAATAAAACTGCAATTTTATTACATATCTAGGAATGAATATAATTTTTGTTTTAGTAAATAAAAAATAATTAAATTAAGTAATTGTTTTAATATTGCAGGAAAAGTAATGGTGTACTGAATAGCTTTGATGGATAGTAACCTAATTCCTGAATATTCTGTTGAAATGTTGAAACAAAAATCCATCTGAAGGTAGCCTTCATTTAAGTAAATAAATTAAAATGACTTTTAGTTGACTTTTAAGTAGTCGTCTCTTTGTTTGCCTCAAAGAAATGTTTTCTGCAGTCAAACCAAATAAGGTTTTCTCTCAAATACAAGAAACCATTTGAAAGAATCTTAACTGTTGTCTCAAAGTTGACTCACAGTTAATTCACTTTCATTTTTCTCATTAAAATATTTCATTAAAAACATTGCTTTTTATATAACTATTTATACGAACGAATGGTTTATCTAATCCTCGCTCGAAATCTAATGCAGTGAAACCTTTCAGAAATTGTATGATATTCGTTGGCATCTCTTCAAATGATATAACTCTTAATATGTAGTTAATATGCGTTGCACTCAATATTAATACAATTTAATAACACATTCCCTCTATTATCCCTCAAAATTAGAACTTTATATGTATTGAAATGTATAATAACTGAATAATATTTTACGAATAACTTATAAATCAAAGTTATCTCTAGTATTAACCCATTTATTGTATATTCGATAGAAAATTATTTTCGGATGCATTCCATGAATTCAATATAATTATAGAAATTGTTTAATCAAATTCATTTGTTTATCTTTATTTTCCAAATGTCCTAAATTAGGGAAATATCTAATGATTGGCCATGAGTTGAGCTTAAAATGAATGATAAGCTTATGTAGCTTGATCACTTATTCTGTCCAAAATGATCATTCGTTTTATTATTTTATGGTTTTTAGTGTCAAACTTAAAGCCAATCAGATTAAAGACAAATCGTAATAAAAGTTAGAGTTTTCGGTGGATTTCAAGTCTTATGTTTTACTGGAAAGCAATTCGTCTTTCAATGTGTTTTCAAATATGATTATATCGAAGATATTGAGTGTCATTCCTGTTATAAGTCGTGTTCTTCTAATGAAAATATGGCTTAAATTCGTTCACTTTTCGCAGTTTTATATAAACTTTTTGTGTCTTTCAGATAAAAGCTGATCCCATATCGAATATGTTTTAAACCTTTTTATCAAAGAAAGGCACAGACACTCTATCAACGCTATTGTATGAATTCTGATCAAATGTTACACTACCAGAACTGGACTATACTTTTTCTATTTTTCATCGGAGGCCTGACTTCACTTCAAAAGAAAATCCATTATTCGCTCACAAATAGAGATATAGTTGACTACAGTTCAGGTCTAAACTCATATAAGATATTAGTCTTATCTTTCGTTTGGCGACGAAAATGAAAAGACTGAAAAACGACTCAAAAAATTCTTATAATAATATCTGGAAATGTGTTAAGAATTTCAACACATTCTATAAAATATAAAACAAAAATATAGAAACAATAAAAATATTCATTTATTTATTTGTCTATTAATTTCCGATTCAATTGAGAGACGAGAAATGAATTATACAAAAAAGAATTTTTAATATTTTGAAGAATTAATTTATCATTTCTTGTATTCTGTGATATAAATCATTGAACTTTAAACTGAAAATTTGAAATCAAGAAAATGTCAAAAACATTTAGCAATAATTTATGCTTTGAAATGAGTTTTGAGTCATTTATTATAAAGGATTCATTTTAACAATACATAAGGCATAAGACAGCACATTCTTAAAGGAAAACTTACTTTGTCTTTAAAAAAAATAAGAATTTCAAAGAATTATAACAAACTTAATAAGTTACAAACTATTTATCAAATTTTACAATTTATTTAAATCTATATTTCGTCTATAACTGACTGCAACCAATTTTTTTCAAAATTAACATTACAAAGAATTTCAATATAATTGCTCAATTAACAAATTAAGCTTCAATTGTGAGTAGTGTCCAAAAATATACTGTTGTATCTGTTTTTGCCTTACATATTGTATCCCATTTCATTTAATTTCTTAACATTTTAACTAATTTCCTAAAAATTTTGATTAATATTATATTAATTGAATGCTTTCAACAGATTTTAAGTAATCTATTGTTAAAAGTATTGATTAAGCGTCAGATCTGATGAACAGAATATAACGGTCTTCATATTTATTTGATGACAACTCTATAATTAGTGTAAATTCGCCCTAAAGTCCAAACCTTTCAAATCATTGAATTCTTTATTTAAAGCATTTCTATAGAAATCTGAACTTTGATTAGCATTTTAGGAATGAAAGCTTTAATGAACTCCAATTATAATAGATTTTAATCAGAATAAATGAGTTGAAAACAATTCTTCAACTGATTTCAGCGGAAAAGACTTATTTAATGTTTAATTTAGAAATTCGTTTGATTTTGAGGAAAATGTTTCAATAAAATTAAACATTTTATACAAAAATGTGTGAAATGTTTCATTCAATTCAATTAAAATAATTGTTTCAAAATCAGAGGGAACTCATTCTTTCACAACTCTGATGTTTTAAAGCTGGCAGTGAATAAGTGACCTTACATGTATTTTTTTGAAATATCCACATTACCAGGTGTATTTTTTTTTCAATTTTTCCTCGAATTATGCATATGAGCACAAACAGTATATTATTGATCAGTCATACCAACAGTCAATTATATTCTCAATATTCTTCAAAATCAAAAATTTCAATAAATTATCTTCAAATTTAATTAAATTAGAAAATTAAACAGAAAATAATTTCTTTAAATATTCTGTTCTTAATATAATATTTGACTCTGGACTTAAGGGAGTGCCAGTTATCGAAAAAGTTAGATTTGAAGAGAAAATTTAGTCTCAACCAAACAATTAGTGGAGTATCTGATTGCGATAAGAGGGGTCATTCTTGTTCTCAAAGCAATTGCGTCCCATTTATCCAAAATTATTTGTATTAATTTATAAGACAATCAAATATTAAATTAATAATAATATTTGCGAACAATAATAAAGTCCTTCAGTAATGCTGTTGGAGACCATTACATAACTTAATTTAGTGTCTTTCGGGTTATTATATAATTTTTTAGATCATTCGCTATTAAATAATTATTCAACTCATTGAGAATAATGAGCATTATATGAGCATTATAATTATAATATGCTCATTGAGCATGGTCAAAATGGTGAAAATGGTCATAAGTTTTTATATTAGTTTATAAGATGAAGAGAGAGGGCATAAGAGGGCATAACTGGGCATAAGTTATACTAAAACGAGTGAAGGGTTCGATTGGATCCCTATTTCTCATCTCATTTGAACTGATATTCGAATCAATTGAACTCTTTTTGGAATTTAAATCAATTATTAATTAAATCGAAACCATTTTCAGACTTTGTTTAGACTTAAATAAATTTATTTCATTTTATTTATAAAATCGCATAAAATGAGTGAAAACGGCGGACAAACCGAAACGAAAAGAATTAAATCGGATGAAAGTGAGTCTTCGAGAAGTGTTCACAACAAAAGTGATGTCTCTTTAGATATGTTTGAATTCGAGAGACTTCTCAACGAAAACAGTAAAACAAAATGGATTGCAATTCAAGCAAAACATTCGGATGAAAAAGCGGTCATTATTTTTGAGAAATTGGCGTTTAATGAGTCAAATGTCAAACAAATACTCGAAGACAAAGACAAGTCATCGTCAGCTCTTCGACGAGACTTTCATAACGACATTTACGGAAATTACTTTGCATTTCCAAGAAGTGAATTAAATGGTATTAAGACAACTGTCATACATCCGGCCACTGATAAACACATCCAGAAATACTTGAAACAAGAGATTAGGGTTGTGTTGGAGACACCGGACCTCTATTCTGAGATAACTCTGCCTCACATCCAATCGCAACAGTTTTCCCTAAAATGGGTTCAAAATATTTTGGACAACAAATCAGAAACAAATCGATTGGTCTCTGATATCAAAGATCCGGAAATAGGATTTGTTTTATTGCCGGACATGAAATGGGACGGCATTCAAATGGAATCCTTGTATTTGGTGGCCATTTGTCGCAAACCCGGCATTAAATCCCTGAGAGATCTGAATGAAACTCATTTACCACTTCTTAAGAATATTAAGACAAAGAGTTTCCAAATAATTGAAGAAAAGTATGGACTCAATAGTAGTGAGTTGAGGGCATACATCCATTACCAGCCCTCTTACTATCACTTTCACGTCCACTTCACTTCACTTTGTTTCGAGGACTCGGGCTCTAACGTCGAAAGGGCGCACCTCTTGGACACTGTTATCAATAATATCACTTTAATCAACGATTACTACCAAAAGTCGAATCTATTGTTTCCGATTCGGGAAAACGATTCCCTCTTCAAAGCATTTGTCGATAAAAATGTGATTCAATTAAATAATTAATTATTTTTTCTTAAAATCGAAGACATTTTCAGAAATAAAATGATTTAAAAGAAAAACAGTTTTAATTATTTAACAAATACAGTAAAATCAATTGATAAATAACTTATCTCAATATCTTATTCACGCGACTCTTGTGATCTCAAAAACTATTTCATATAAAGCAAAACATTTTTCACATTTTTAATACTGCAGTAACAATGAGTTTTGAAAGAGTTTACTATAGTATAAGTATATTAAACATCTTCATTGTATCAGATATATACTTATGTGAAATAGTTTTTGAGATCACAAGAGTCGCGTGAATAAGATATTGAGATAAGTTATTTATCAATTGATTTTACTTAATAATACAAATTTGAGTCATTTAGGGATCATTTTTGTGAATCTGAGGGCAAACAAGTGCTCGATTCCAGTCCTTCGCTCCAAGACTTGAGTCATTTGAAAGTTTAATGCTTTCATTGTATCAGATATTTGTTGGATATTATTCTGTTTGATGACAATCAGGTAAAGAACACCATTTGGACTCAATAGCGACGGAGTTGTTGGCAAAAAGCGGTCTATCACTTGACGGCCGTATTGGCCTCCAGCCCACGAACTGCTTATATCACCCGTTCCTACCTTTCAATTGAGTTTTTTTTTAGTTTTAATAAAATTAGAAATAAGTTATGAGTACTTCTTGATTGGGTGTCGGAACATATGGAGGGTTGAAAATAAGCAAATCTATGCAATTCGTGAGACGACTGTTGAGAGCTTCTGTCAAATCAGTTCGGATTAATTGAACAACACTTCCATTTAAGCCATTAACTGAACAACACTTCTGTGTCGTAAGTAAAGCCTTTTCATTGATATCCGTCGCTCTGTATTCACGTAAATAATAGTATATATGATATGAAAACAATTTATAATTAATACAAATAAAGGCATTTGTTTTGTCCCAACGATTTGGCCACAGATGTGATGACAGCACCCGAACCACAGCCTATTTCTAAACATATTAAAGGCCTATAAATAAAATAAACGTTTCATTGATTTTCAAACCATTTCAATGAATTCAAATATTTATAAATCAATTATCACTTGATTTTGTCTTTTATTAGTTTCAAGTCTTTCTCGATGGCATCAATCAAAAGGAAAGTGTCCTCCGATGGCTCATAAACTGAGTTGAAATCATCTTTAAATATATCTGAAGGAAATCTTGGAGTTTCCATTCAATAGAACAGAAGTCAGACAATCATTTGATCCAAATTAAAGTCAAAAATATTTAATTTCTTTATTAAAAGATTAAAAATTAAAATCTGTTTACAAAAAGTGATGACATTTGAAACTATTTAAATATTTATTTGTTTAATCAAAATATACGTCAAATAAATGTTTTCTCTTTATTTATTTCATTTGATTTTAACATTACTTTTATGTTTAGGGAATCAAAAAGTGATCTCAAATATGAAACATATTTTCTGTAATACTATTGTTTGTAAACATTAAGCACATGTCGTAAGGCTTTACTTCAAAAATCTTTATCAACAAAATGTGTAAAAACTTATCTTAAGATAATCTTAAGATAAAATCGTGTAAATTGTAATCAAAGTTGAAAATGAATGTCAAATGTTTTAATAGAAGACAATTAATAAAGTTTTTTGATTTTTTTCATTCAAAACGATTTATTTCAACAGTGGAATCATTCCCAAGAAGTGGTTCAATGATTCAATCATTCAATTCATTCTTCGGAAGAAGAAATTTTGTTAAATTTAATTATTTGAATGGAATTTTGTTCAGATGTTTATCTTCTAAAAGTAATTTATTAATTAAAAATGAATCAGAGAATAGAGAAAAAGTGACAAAATGTTTGATTAATTCATTTGAAATTCAGTCGGAAGACGTGAAATCCATTTTTAAAAACTATCCCGATTTCAATGAGCTATCGGTTAATGAATTGCAAAATAAGATTTCATTTCTTAAGGCAAAAAAGTTAAGTTCGCCCGAATTGGCGACAAAGAGATCGTGGGTTCTGTTGAGAGACAAATTGAGTCTTTCGTATGGCATTCAAGCATTGAATGATTCAAATCAACTCAAATCCATCAGAAACGGAAAGACATATTTATTTGCCATCTTTTTAGTGGAAATGAATTATTTCGTTAACTTTTGTCATCGAATCAAAAGAAATCCTAACTTTTTATCAGATATTGACCAAAGATTTGACTTATTTTGCGATAATTTAGAGATTAATTATCAAACGTTTTGTTCAATTATTGGACAAAACTATAATTTATTGTCAAAAGATTTGAATCACATTAAAAGTGTTATGAAATTACTAAAAGATAATAATATTCCAAACGAAGACATAATCAAAGATCACTGGATTTTTATTCACAACATTGAAGTCATGGAAAAACGTATCGAAGAGTGTAAACAAAATCATCGTCCGATCCGATTGTGGAGTCTTCGCTGTCCGGACAGTGTTTGGTATCCATTACTGAATCGATGGAAACAAAATTTTGATGTTTTGGGAGAAGAGAACAATACTCGAAGTTTCCTCATTAAAGCTTTGAAATGTAGTGACGAAGACATTGATCTTATGCTCTATAAAAACCACCGATTATTAGGAGTTAACGCAAAAAAATTGACTCAAATTATTGAATATCTCTATAAACTGGGTTATACCTCATCACATATTATGGAAGTTCCCCGAGTTTTCAATTATGACTTCACAAGAATTCAAAAAAGATTAACAGATAAAAGGTTTTCAAATAAAAGACCGGATTTGAGTCTAATTCTTCGATCAGAAAAAGATTTTAATGAAATTAGAATTAATGGAAATAATGTTAACAGAAAAACAAACAAAAATACAGAATTTAGAATCATTTGAAAGGACAGCATAACTCTGGTATTGATATAAAAATGGGCCCATTCTGTGGCCAATTGTTTCTTAGAAACTGACTTTTGTGTCGTTCTTAGAGTTTTAATTATTTTTATGTTATTTTACTCCAAATATCACTAAAATTGGTTTAAATTCGATTAAAAATAATAAAATTTAATATAAAATAAAAGTTAAAACAATTTTATGTTATTTTAATTCGAGTTTTTATATCAATTCCCTGTTCTTCGGGTAATAATCTTCTTCTGAATATCTCATTCGCAGACAAATAATTGACTAAAAGAGTGTAAAGAAATATAGCCATCGATAATATGATGAGAAGTAGGGCTTCCTCTGGTATTTGCCACTTGGAATCAACAATCCGTTCATAACCGGCACTCAATTCATAATCGGAATCATTTGAATCGAAATCAAATGTTCTTCCAATGGGTCCGACATATATTTCTCTGTAATAGTTTTGGAATATCAATGAATTGAATATAAAAATATTGAATTGTCTTTTGATTTACTGATCAGTTATTCGCAATTTTTCAGTTAATCCAACGACAGCTGTCCCACAGATCAGAGTAAACACAACTCTCCCGAAAAAGTTGTGAATAGGGATGAAAAGGCGCTGAATATCATATATAAAACGGGGAAACACAAACATAACGATTCCCGACAGCCATAAGACAGCAAATAATATAATTGAAAGCAATCCTAACCACGAATGCACTGAAAAGAAGTGAACGCTATTCAAGTGATTGAGAGATACTATGACTGCATAGATGCCAATCACGAAGAATATCAAAGTCGTTAATGTGATAGTCGTGTGCAGGAAATTCAGTGCACCGGAAGACCAGCCCCGGAATATGCGGTGAACTAATATTCCTATTGAATACATAATAATCAATAATTATGTCATTATTTTTGTCAATATTTCTATCAAAAGGTTTTAGTTATGAATAAAAAACAGATAAAACTGACCGAAACCAAAGCCACAAATGCCTAAAGTCATGAAAAATATATGAAAATTGAAATAAGTCTCGTCTTCTAAATACCAGTCCAGTCCTTCCATGTGATAGTATATCCATTGAGAGACCAAACTTATTATTAATACTAAAAATTTTATATTATTTTCAGTTATTTATCATTTTTTACAAATCTTTTGCTTCATTTAAATGTTATGCTCTTAAGGCATAGCCTATCCTCTCAATACCCCTCTTATTGATAGTTGGGTTTAAATTAGTTGAACGAAAGGGATATACTTTTGAACAGAATATTGAAACGAAGCAAAAATCAAATGAATTTTGATTACAATCGAGAAGAAGTGCTGCGATTAAACTAATCATAAATTTAATGCTTTCCAAAGGACTCATTTCAATGTCATCCGAATCTATTTGAATGTCGTCTTCATTAATGACCGTCACTTCAAGTCTTTTGGTTTCGCTTTCGGTTGTCTTTTGGTCTCAAATAAGTTAATACAAAAAACAAAACTAAAATTTCAATAATATTGCAATCAATTGACTATTGATTACCGGATATTATCTGCAATTTAGTTGTTTTGTCATCTCTTTTGGTCTTAAGAAGAGCGACACCAGTGTTGAGGTGTTGATCCAATTGCTCTTCCATTTGAAGCTCTCTTTTTGTTTCGTCTTTAATTGAAATAATCATTTCTTTGATTTTGTTGTCTTCCTCTGGTTTTTGTCCGCTTAAACGAGAGGTCACAGAACTTAAGACACTTTTAATTGCAAACCAACTCCCAGTTTGAGATTTCATCTCATTTGACTTCTTCTCTATGAGTTGCTCTTTAATCTGATCCACATCTTCAACAAAGTGATCGTTTGCGTCAAGAAATTCATCCTCTTTTGCCTCTTCCTCTTTATTCTTATCCGAGTCTTCCTCTTTGTCTTCTTCTTCTCTGTTATTATCACTCATTTTAGTGGAAAATCATTGAAATCATAATAATATTGAGAATCAAATTGAAATCAATGAATGGAATGCTTTTCAAATCGTATTCATATTTAGCGCTATTTATGTCTCAAAGTCTGAGCGCAAAGAATGGGATGCAATGAGTGCTCAACATTTTTAGACAACAATTAACGTCACTTAATGTCAGTCTATTTCGTATCAAATTCTACGGCTTTTGATTGAAATCAATTGAAAGAGTTTTCACTTTATTTGACGTTTTTTTTTCGTATAAAATAAATGCAATTATTGTGTGATTTGTTTGCCGTCAATACGTATAACTGAAAACTGATTTTAAATGTGATTTTAATTCAATTGATTTATTTGTTTTGTGTTTGGATTTACTTCTTTTGATGACAAATCTGTTTGACTTAATCATTGAACTTCGGAATCAAATGACTTTAGGATCAAAACAGTCACCATTTTTCACAGTTTTTAATAAAAATGAATCCAAAAAAAGGAAATCAAATCAAGAGATGAATGGTTTTGTGAGAGAAGATATTCAGACCATTGGTTTCACACATAATATCAATAGTGAGAGGTATTGTCATTATCTTTGTCTAAATCATTGGATAATTAATGAATAATTTGTTTATAAGATATGAATTGTCCGCAAATTGCGAGTCTCCGTCCAAAAGAGCCCGAATAGAGCCTGAATTGTCTCTTAATATGTCATCCGATTTAAATAGAAGTAAACCATTGATTGATTTATTAATTGATTTTATGTTTTATATTATTTTTAATATATTTTTATTTACATTAAAAGCGCGACAAAAGAAGAACCGTTTTATTAGTTTATTCCATAATTCAATGAATTACTTCAGAGGAAGATCTGATACAAATGAAGACAATTTGCAATCAGAAAACGAAGCAGTGGTTCATAATAGCTATTATAACAATGAACTGATGCCATCTTCTTCTGGAAGTAATTCCAGACAAACATTTAGTGCCACAACTAATGAAAGTGTTGTCACAAATGAGACAACTATTCGTTCAAATATTAAACCATTTAGTCATCGATTTATCCCATGTTTTGTGAAAAGATCTTCAAACCAGAATCGGAAGAGACGTTTCATTAATGATTCAAAAGAGAGACAACAGTACCAGTTATTGATTAATAAACACATAACACAAAACCCAACCAAACCTATAACCGAAATGAGTCCGTTTCGAAAGGAGGACAGCCCTGCAGTTGTTCCGCCTGTGATTGACTTGACTTCTGAGAAGTCTTACGCTTCGATGAGTTGTTCGGAGCAAACGTCGGAACCACTCTATACTCGTGAACTTCTCGACAATAATTCAAAAATCAATTTAATTAATAAAATCAAAATCAAAAGCGAAACCAAAGGAATGGGCGCTCGAATGGTATTCAATCGTTTTCCAAATCTGTTTTCATCGAATCAGTCGACCCCTAAATTTAATTTAATAAATTGGAAGACATCCCAAGTAATGCCCAAAACTCCGGAATCTTCAGAAAAGTGTTTTCCCATTCAATCACTTCCGGAGACCTCAAAAAAGTTCAATAATTTAATCGAAACTAAAAAAGATATTTTGAACTACGATTTCGTATCAGATCTTAGAAATAGTTTAAAGATTAGCACAGAATTAGAGGACAGAAGGATATCAAAATCGGAATCTATTCTCAATGGATATCAAAACAAAAGATTAACCGATTGTCAGACTTTGAACGCAAAACTGAAGACACCTATCATTCGAAAAGAATTGACACCATTTATACCATATATTGGAATCGATGACAAATTTGAAGAAGAAGAGGAAGAGGAGGAGGAAGAAGATGAAGAAGAAGAGACGGCTCCCTCTGATTTTCCAGATTTGACACCTGATATGAATAGAGAAATAGACGCCGCTCTCAGGCCTTCTCCACCCGATGAGGTGTTGTCGGAGGGCTTTACAGTACAGATATGTCGCAAAGATATGGAAACACTTAAAGGACTGAATTGGCTCAACGATGAGGTTATGACTTATGAGTCAAACATTATATTATTTTTCTTTTAATTTATAATTGAATTAAATATTTATTTCGTTTAACAGATAATAAACTTCTATTTGGCTCTAATTGTTGAAAGAGGAAGGAATGATAACTTTCCTTCTGTTCACGCATTCAATACTTTCTTCTATAAGAAGCTCAAAGACAACGGCCCTCAAAGCTTAAAGCGATGGACTCGAAAAGTAGACGTTTTCGCCAATGATTTTATATTTATTCCGATCCATTTGGGAATGCATTGGTGTCTTGCCGTATGTCTTATGTCTGTCCAAAACTGATTCAATGATTAAAAATATATTTATTTGCGAACAACAGGTCATAGATTTCATAAATAAAAGGATAGATTATTACGACTCAATGGGAGGCAATAATATGGATTGCATTCAGTCATTAAAGGCATGGATTCAGGCGGAGAGTATCGACAAAAAGAAGTGTGAATTTCCAATGACTGAGTGGTCACTTGAAATGGTTAAAGATATTCCTCAGCAAATGAATGGCAGCGATTGCGGAATGTTTTCGTGTAAATACGCAGAATATATCTCAAGAAAAGCCAGAATTAATTTCACTCAAGTATTAAACTCTTTATTTGTTTACTGAATTTTTTTAAGCCTTTATTTATCTTTTATTAAATTTTAGGCACATATGCCGTACTTCAGGCGAAGAATGGTTTACGAGATATTAACGAAACAGTTGTTATAACTTATAATCAAAGTTTAAATTTGTCTCCAAATATGACGCTTTTTCTATACATATATCACATCAAAAGATCATACGATAAGACATCCATTAAATTAATTGAGACTTTATTTCACATCATTTTGTAATTCTTGTCATAAATTAGTTTTAAGTATTTATTTAGATATAAATCCATAAAAACTGCTTATAATCAGAAACTAATGGGTTTTCGAAATAAATTCAAAATACTTTTAATTATTATTTGAAAAGTAATAAAAAAAATATACATTTGTTTGGAATTTAAAATTCTTTCATTTTATCCATTTTTGGCCTATTTTTGAATATAATGTAAAATAATAATAAAATGCAAATAATTTCAAAAAGTATTGCATATATTGTAATAACATTTCTGTTGAATAAAACTGTTTTAAGTGATTTAAAGCCATTCCTTATATCGAAATTCAATTCTATGTAAGTATTCTTTACTTCAATTTTTTGTCGAAAGTGTTGAGAAAGTTATTAGAAAATGGTTTTCCATTAAAAAAGCGATCATTTGTTTAAAATCAATATTTAATCCATTATTTTGTTAAATAAATGAATTTTTTTTTCATTTTTATTAATCAGTAATTAAAATGAGTTTAAAATTATTACTCACTTATTGTTTACAAATATCTGAACAATTCTTCACAAAAATTTTAGTTATTTATAATTCGATTGGTATGAGTGGTGGCCATCGAATGGAATTACCCGAGAAATTAACTCGAGCCGAACGAACAAAAGATTGGTTGAACCGAATTTGGTTTAACTTTTGCCCGAAAAGCTCAAGTTAAGATATTCGGGTCATTTTGGCCAATTTGCTGTCCACTGATAAACGCCTGTAAAGAGTGTTTCCCTCAGTGTTTAACCGCATAATAAAAAGTTAGATTCGAAGGCTTAGAGAACAGGCTTTGGACAGGCATTGGATGCTATTCTCCAAATGCTTTTCATTCGATTGTGACATCAAATCGAGTAATTAAAGTCATTTTTGTTTGAAAAATACACCAAAAGTTACATAAATTGTTTATTAGACGACAGAATTGTTTGGTTTTGTGCACTAAAATCACTATAAAAGCCAAACAAACAGCACAACCATTTAGAATATGATGTGTAGCGAATAGAACGCACAGACATAGTAACGGATTGTATGGAAGATCGGTTTACCTGTAAGTTATGTCAGAGTCATGTCTGTGATGTTTAAACTAAAGCTTTCACTGCTTTCGATCCAATAAATGGACTGAAAGTGAGTTTTAGTGCAAAATTGCAATACTTTTCGAATGGGGCTCTAATGAAGGGGATGTTAGGGCGTGCCTGTGGTCTATGAAGTTGATATGAGACACGCGACAAACACATCATATTCATAGGTTGGTCGCATTATTCGGTTTCAATGCCACACCCCATGTGTGCACTGTATGTCCTGTAAGTGTCGACAACATCGAAACCATCCAATGCTTTATCAGTGAATGTATTGAAACAAAACCAAAACAATTGGTGTCCAATACATCCGATATATTCTTTATTCTAACAACTATTCTGTTCATTCTGTCCATTCTGTCCATCACTACTATTATATTCTGATCAACACTTATGAGACTCGAATGTAAAACTACTTAATATGATATATACCTGTGTTTTACTATTATTCCACTCATTCTTTACTAATTTATTTCTCGATTTTATTTATTCGATACAACAAAGAGTCAGTTCTATGAAACGGCGCATACATCCAAAGCATATGTGAATTCTTCTCTTATACTCTACTGGCGAACGATCGCACCGCAGGTGCATCTCTTGACACCTGTCATAATAGATCAAAGCTATGGTAATCCAAAAAATTCATTTGACATTTTTTCCTGGTCTCCAAAAATCTATACTTTTCTTGATTTATAGATAACTAAACGAATTAAAATCATTTGTTTATTACTAATAATAATATTAAATAATATATTAATTCATTAAAAATATTGTCATTTCATTGGAACAGAACATAAAATAAAATTTCAAATATTTGATTCAATATTAATCTAATGGAAAGTTTTATCATGCTTAAATTACTAAACATATCAAGAAATTCAGATAAGTTGAAAATAAAGATCAATTTTCCACTTTCTAAATAAGTATCAAAATCGCGTGTTTTAAAGCTGTCAGCAAATGATAAGAAATAGTTGCCCTCTCCTTCCTAAGAGAAATCATTTCCATTGCTGTCATTCATCTCAACTTAAAAGGAGAGATATATTCGATAAACATTTTAAGTATTGATATTAAACCGATTCTGTGATTGAATTTTTTTTACTTTTGTTTTTTTGGATAACAAATAGATTTCAATTATATTTTGATTACTTCGCAAAAGTTCGCAAAAAAAACACAAAAGAGTGAAAAAGTTGTGGTAATCCCCAGAGCTTTGGTCTTATATTAGGAAAAACTTGCAAAGCATTCAATATTTAAAAGTTATTATCGATTGTTAGGGTAGTGTTTAGTGTAGTGGTAGTGGTGGTGGTGGTGGTAGTGGACATTATTATACATTGAATTTGAATGAAAAGCCATGTTTAGAGTGTATGGGGTGTAGGGTGTGGTTCGTTCACGGATTAAGACTATTTATGTAATATAACAGTTCATCGCATTATAAGAGCCAAAGCGTGGAAATATTTCGACGATATTTTGTCTTACATAATGTGATTGATTTCGTATGACTTTTAATGGTTCCACCCTTTGTTCAATGTGTGGCCCAACGATGGGCTCAATGTATCAAACTTTCAATATTCGCCGAAACCAGTGAAGCAGTATTTTGGTCATAAAGTTATGTTCAGTTCTCTTATCGGAATATATCTCATAATTACATTAAACCCTATTTTCTAAATCGTTTTCTATAATATTTGGCTTCAATTCTGTACTTCTATTAAGTTCTACGACTAACACATTGAGAAGTAATACTAATACTAATAATATATTATATTTTACTTCAAATACAATATTAATCATTCAAATCATCAATTCTTATGGAATAAGAAAATGATATCTTAGAGAATGTATTCCTTATAAAATCATAATATAATATAATTGATATGAAATATTAATAATACTCACTCTCTCTCTATATATATTTGCTAATCCATTGGAATAAAAGTGATTCGTCGCCCCTTTTATAAGATATTGTTTTAAAGATAAACTAAATTCTGTAAAAACAAAGTTCTTTGGAAAGAGTAAAGAATTGTGAAAATCGTTTCATTAGTTTTTTGGTTATTTTAATTTGTATTTAAAAGTATTCATCACTTTTGTCATAAGCGAACTCCACCTGAAATCTGAAATTTTCACATCAGATAACTTCTTGTAATTACTTTAATGACTTTACTTTTATGTAATTTATTTGCATTCATCTCTCATTTAGATTATATGGCAATCCTTAGTAAAACTTTCGCTCACACATTAGGAGATTCAATTATTGATAAAACTATTCTGAATTATATCTTTATTATTCTTTATTTTTATTTATTCTCAATATTTAGCATAAAAACTGCAATTATTTAAATGACTGTAAATGAGCATGTTCACAAAGTTCGCAATATTGTCAATGTTCATTATGCTCATAATTCTCTCGAGATTATTTTTTTTTGACACTCTTTGATATTTAATGAATTTTATATATTGTAAGACAAACAATAATTAAAAAGAGAGACACACTTATGACTTATAAGTTATAAGTCTTATAACAAAAGATTATTAAAAGCAAATAAAAATGCGATAAAAAAGTGAATTCACTATAACTTACTCAAACTTATTATAATTTCTTTACAAATACATTCAAAACATATAAAAAGATTGTTTCAACTTAAAAGTTAGTGCAGATCGTTATTTGGCTGTATATAAGCTGAACAATTGACAATCGTTTAATTAAATGAAGACATAATATACAAAATAATTACAAAATTAGTAATAAATATTTAATCGTTTGATTAGTTGTTATAATGTTTTATTAAATAATCGATAAATTACTCACTTTTGGAGACTTAACGAAGCGCTCATAACCTGAGCCCATGTGTTTCCATATAATAAACTACTCCACAAAGTAATAGATATCATCTTATGAACGATCGTAACATTAAACTGAAAATTCATTTAAACTGCAAAATAAGTAAAGAATTGGCAATAATTGACTTATAGGACAAGTTTAGAGTTTTTATATCAACAGATAACAGAGGAAGAGCTCATTCCAATAGAATAATGTCTTATCTAATAGACTGAAGTGTTTAAGTAAACATTAATTGTTTAATATCACTGTAATAATGGTAGTTATAGTTAAGAAGCATTTACTCACAATTACCCACAATTACCACAACGTTTTCCATTTTAACAAATTATTACTTTCGAGTCTCCGATATATAAACGAATAAATAAATTGATTTCTAATACTTTTTAATAAAATTTATTTTGCATTCAATAATGAAATTCAAATGTCAGGGAAAGTGCTTAAAAATATGTGCAAACTTATGAGAGGAAAGAATAAAACTTTTAATTGAATAGAAATAGGATCGAAACCAAACTTTTTAGTCCTAAAACAGTCCTAAAAATTATAAGTTATGTCTCGAATTCAACACTTGTGAGCACCTGTTAATAACTCACGGCTTCTGATTAATAGTGGCATTGGGCAGATTGGTTGTCCCATTTATGCCGCTCTCGGACTTTTAGCAATCATCTATTTGATCAATCAGTCCTTTGTTGGCACACCATTTCAACTAAATCTCAATAATAGCAGACTTTTCGTAGCCATTGATTGTCTTGACTTTCGATAAAAACTATTTTCAATAAATATCTCGAAAATAATAATATAATCAATCATTCATTGAGTTGTCTAACAATTCATATCTGTTTCGTAGGTTTTTATAGAAATAAATCAATTGATTTATCGGTTTTATAGTTGAAGAATAAATAATTTAGACGATCCTGTTTAAAGTACTTTTCGAAACAGGAACAGCACCTGTCGCTGTCACTCGAGATAACTCTCCAGAAGGTGAAAATATAGAGATACTAATTGTAGATAAAACTAAATTAACTTAATATATAAATTCGTTAATTTATTAGTTTTAATTTAAAATTAAACTTTGTTTTTATTAAATGTTTTTGTTTAAATAAAACTAATTTGAATATAATATTAAATGTAATACAAACAGTTACATTTGTATGAAAATTATAACAAAGAATCCCACTCTTTATAATTTCATATATTCTATTATACGATAATCTCTTCCACTCAACAATTTTCTTAATGTTTTTACTATTTTACTTTTCTCTATTTAATAAGGCATTTTAAATAGTGTTAACAAGATAGTACTAATTGTTACAAAAATTTATATGCATAAAGATGAGCAATTTAAATTATTATTCAGAAATTCATATAAATAATTTCGTATATGTTATAACAGTAATAGGATATACTCTGCTATAATAAACGGTTGCATATTAACTGTTTTAACAGATTTTTTTGTGAATTAAATAAATCAATTAATTAATGGACAAAAGACTGACCTAATTCTGGGCGTTCATTCTAAGTGGTCTCCAGGAAAACGATTTTTGTTGTGATTTCAATAATTAATGAAAAGGAATTCCTAACACAAGTCTTGTATTTGAATTCTACTCAGAATTGAATTAAATAAAATTATTAAATATTTTTGGTCTAAAGTGAAACAAAAATTCTCAATTATTTGATAAAAATAAAACACAAGATAAATATAAATGGATGACAGAGTTCTCGACAATATATTTATGGGTTCTTTGAAAAATGTACCCTCACTCAAATCGAAAATAGTTAGAATATTTACAAGTTCTACTTTCACAGGTATGTCTCATTCAATTCCAGTATTGGGTTATCATTTAATATTCTAATTATTAAAGATATGTCTCTCGAGAGGAATACTCTTATGGAAAACGTTTATCCAAAAATCAAAGAGTTTTGCAAAGAGAGATACGGACTTGAGTTTCAGGGTATTTTAATTTTAGCATTCACTCAATTTTCAACAATTTTTTGTTTTTCTTTAATTAATTAATTAATTAACAAAAAAGTTGTTGACATGCGATGGGGTGTTAGAGATGAAGCAACCGGTGAGTGATGTTTCAATGTTTTATTTAATTAATAATTAAAACAAATAATAATTGTGTAAAAAGACGATCACATGACAACTGATCTCTGTATGAGAGAGATTGATAATTGTCAGAGACTTTCAATGGGACCAAACTTTGTTGCATTTCTCGGACAAAAGTAAAATAATTTGCAAAATGTGTGAAATTGTATTAAAATTAATATAACTTATATATTATTTTATCAAAAAACAATATTAAAGGTATGGCTATCGACCCATTCCTACTTTTATTGAGGGAAAAGAATTAAAATTGTTGAGGAAAACTTTAGAGGAAATGGACATTTGTGAGGCAGAACTCATTGATATTTGGTATAAAGAGGACACAAATTCAATTCCATCGGTTTTTGTATTACAACCAATTAGTTCAATATTAACTAATTTTGGGAATAGAGTCAGTCACTGATCACTGAGTGCTCAGATAATACTTAATTAATACAAATGTATCTAAATTTATAGTCAGAACCAGAGCTTCAGGCGAGAGATCAGAGCAATTGGTGGCAAACTTTATACAAATTGCAAACATTGCTACGAATGGCTGCAAATCACCTCTTTGAAAGACAGGCAATCACTGCAAATGTTAAACACAATTATATGATGTCAGGTGTTATCAAATTCAAGTTTTTAATGTCCTTTCAATTAAAATAACAATATTTTTGTTTCTCTATCAGTGACTGAAAGGGAAATAACAAACGGAATATTAAATGTTTTGAATGCAAAGCGTCATTGTTTGGCATATTTCAGACAAATCCAAAGAATCGATACCATAAACATAGGAGTTGTCGACAAATTTATTGACATCACTACAAAGGGTGATATTGATAAAGAAGCCCAGACTTTACTCAATGATTTGAGGGATAATAGGCTTATGTCTGCTCTTTCAACCCCTAATTTGGCCAAGTACATTTTTATTACAATTTATATTTTGTTTTTTATTAGTTATGGAAAACTATTTCAAAACTATAAATATGTCTTTATATTAGATTTTCTGTTGATTGGAGTCAAAATCAAGGCCTCAATATTACCGAACATTTTGAATATTTGCAACAATTTTGTGAACATTTCTATAATAATATAACAAAATTAGTTAGAAAAGCAATGGGCAAAGAGGATGGTGATCCTCATTTTGCAAATTTGATTAATGAGATTCTACATCACTCCCATTCATGCAAATCAAATAGTGAGACATTTGAGGGAAGAGAAGAAGAGTTGAAAACAATTAAAACTTATATAAAAAGTGATTCAAACTCACCTCTGGTTATACATGGATTCGACGGATGCGGCAAAACATGTCTTTTAGCAAAAGCGGCTGCTCTTATAGGCGATTCCATAGATAAAGAGCCAAAATTCATTTTATGTCTAAGATTCATAGGAACCACACCCGACAGTTCGTCTGTTATTCCACTTTTAACGAGTATTTGCCAACAAATCTCATATAACTTTGCGCTCCCTTTCGATGAACTGCCCGACGATATCATAGGCCTTACCTTCCATTTCAAGCAACTCCTTCTCAGAACTAAAGAACAATTAGTTTACATTTTCATCGATTCTATCGATCAGTTGTCTGAGAATATGGAGTCTTCTATGAAATTGTCGTTTTTGACGCAAAACTTTCCCGAAAACGTAAAGATGGTTATCTCCTGTTCTTCTGAAAATAGATCCAAAGATTTTCAATTATTAAACAAAATGATTGAACACAAAAATCAATACATTGAAGTCCAACCGCTTGGAACTAAACTTGCAATAAAAGTGATAAAACGTTGGCTGAGTTCTGAAAAACGTGATATTACTTCAGATCAATGGAAAAGAGTTGAAGAAGTGATCAAATTGTGTTCTCTTCCAATATTTGCAAAACTTGTTTTCGCAGAAATAATTCGATGGAAATCCTATTCGAAACCCAATCAAACAATACTTTCTAATACAGTAATGGACAGCATTTTTAGATTATTTGATCGAATAGAAGTACAACATGGTCATACACTCGTCTCTCACGCACTCTCCTATATCACAGCTTCCAAAGTATTCAGTTTAATGCCATTTGAATATAACTGTAAGGCATAAAAGGGGATATAGAGAGGAATCACCAGTAGATAAGCAGAAAAGTTTGTACTTAAACCAATTATTCTGACCATTCATTTCTCTTCCAAATTATTTTCAATAAAAGTGAGCCTTACTTTCAATAATAGAAGAGTTGAAAGCAATATATAATTCATTTAATTTAAGCCAAAATCAATTACACATTGAATTCAATCAATGTTTCGATAGGTTTTGAATAAATTAAATTTACAAACATATCATCAAAAGATTGAATAGGTCTCAAATATTGAGATAATACTAGTAGAACGAAGAATATGAGTTCAATATTTAATTTGAGTGAATATATTGAATTAATTTCAATGATTTTCTTCTGATTATTGTTTTAAAAAATAATTATTAAAATTTTATTTCAAATTAATATAAATAGAATGGTTTGAGTGAAAGCGAATTAGAAGACTTGCTATCTCTCGATGACATAGTCTTAGACGATGTTTTCCAATATCATTTGCCTCCAGTAAGAAGAATTCCTCCACTTTTGTGGACTCGGATAAGAAGTGATTTACCAAATTATTTGACGGAAAGAGACGCCAATGGAGTTAATGCCATGAATTGGTATCACAAACAGTTCAGAGAGGCATCACTTCAAAGATATTTCACCGATGATTCTAATGTTATTTATTTTCATTCTTCAATCGCTGATTATTATTTGGGTGTTTGGGGAGGGGATCAACAAAAACCTTTCAAATATACCACTATTCAAAAGGAAAGATTTAAACTTAATGAAGACGAAGGGATGGCTGATCGTAAAGTGCCTACACAACCACTAGCCTATTACTCCGTGGATGGAAAGTTAACAAGATATAATTTGAGAAAGTTAGCAGTACTTCCATTTCATTTGATTCGAGCCAAACGTTTCAATGATTTACTTAAGAAAGTGTTTTTTGACTACAATTGGTTGCACTCAAAGATATCTTCATTTCCATTGCAAACCATTTTATCTGATTTGGAGGACTCTATTAACTATATGTCCAATAATTTGGATCCAAATATTATGAAAGAAATATTATTATTATCGGATACTCTAAAGCTGTCGGCGCCAGTCATTACTCAATACCCAAATATGTTTGCGCCACAAATTCTGGCCAGACTTCTGCCATTAAGACATTGCTATCCAAATATAAATAATCTTTTAAAACAATGCGATTCAAAGGGCGCTCATCACTGCGCACTTCTACCAGTAAATCATTGTCTTCACACACCGGGTGGACCACTGATGTATTCTTTAGAAGGACATCAATTTGCTGTCTTCGACTTCGCACTCACTTCAGACAATCGATACATAATATCAGTTTCTAATCGATTTATTATGTGGGACTTGTCTACTGGTGAGGTCTCACTAGACATCGATCCTTCCATCAGAGGAATAATGTTTGTGGTCTTATTAACCAAAGATGACAAATATGCCATCACTTTTACTAATTATAATGATATCATTATATTAAATATAATATCGACTGAAGTCAGAGTAATCGGTTCCACAAAAACCAAATTTGAAAATAATATCATTGGAATGGGTTTGGCTTCGGATGGATTACATCTGATTGCGTGGACTTCCAATGAATGGATTGTATTTAATATTAGATTAATCGATAGTATTTCAGAGAAGAATATCATTGAGTATTCAAATCACAGAAATTCAGATAATTCATTGGACACAAAGATATCATTAGTTATGATTGAATACGTGTGTGAAAGGGAAAGGCATATGATTTATGAAATACAAGAAAATCAATTCTTATTAGAAACAGTTGTGGATAAAAAGGTCTTCAAACCGATTCAATTCATGTCTGCATTTGCACTAAACAAAAGTCGGACAATACTCTTTGTGGGTGATCACAACAATCAGGTGCACTATCACAGAAAAAGAAGAAGCAAATGGTCACCAAATAAAACTTTATCGATGACAGAGCCTGAAAGTGGTGATCAGTTACTGTCACTAAAAGTTTGTAAATCAAAATTTTTAGTGGCCTTTCATTTGAGAGGTTTTGCCATTTGGACCATCGATTCTCTGCCCTTGAGTGACAAAAGTATTTATTTAAGACTTCCGACCGATTGTTGCAATATTTCAAATGATGGTCTCAGATGTCCGACACCTTTAATATTCTCGAAGTCAAACCTTTATGCAATCGCTGGCCTCAGAAAATGTTTCTATATTTGGTCGATGCAGAGCTCAGATCTACTTAAGTCATTAGACGCACACTTCGCCAGAATTTTACAAATAAAGTCATGGATTGTCGACAATTTTGATGCAATGGTTTCTTCATCTTTTGACAAAACAATCAAAGTTTGGAATTTGAAAAATGTTTTCGAAAGAATTCATTCTATTAATAGAATGGAGTTATCCATCGATTCTATATGTTTTTCATTGAAGAAGAATTTAGTGATTTGTGTCACTAGAAATTCAATCGGTGTTTGGGTCTTAGACTCGGGTCAACTATTGACCACATTATCTGATTCTAAAGTGGGATCCATTATAACCAACGCTTTAATTGCAGAGGACTCCAAATATATAATTAGTATAGAATCCAATAATTTTATTATTTGGGAACTCGAAAACGGAACCATTATTTTCAAAGAAAAGCAAAATTCCGTTAAATTCATGACTTTAGGGGACAACGACTCCAAAGCTATTCTAATTCAGAGCACAACTGATGAAACTGACCATAAAAATCATACTTTAATCACTAGAGCTATTCCGAGCGGAAATGTTTTATACAAAATACAATTTGTTTCAAATAATATATCGGAGAAAATAGTGGTCACAAAAGATGATAAACACATTGCATTCGCAACTTTTGATGAACTAAACAACGAATTGATTGCAGTTTTGAGACTCAAAGACGGAGTTATTATTCATTATATAAAACTCGAAAAAATTAAATTCAATGAAATGATTGGTTTGAGATATCGTGGAAAAGACACAGTAATCGGACTCATTGGTACCGATTCTTCATATATTGTGGACGTCTATACCCAAAGAATTTTGATTAAAATTAAGAGCTGGAACGGAGAAGTCAGCTCTGATGGACAGTATGGACTGTTCGCACCCAATAGAGGAGGTCTCGAACTAATTGATCTAAAATTTGGAAATACTGTCAAAGTATTACTTCCGCCGACATCTGAAGGGGTCATCACTTTTATCACTGGTTTCACATCAGATGACAATTATGTGTATTATTATCACACAATTAAGAGGAATATTAGGTCTGTTCTCACAATATATTTAATTATTTAAAATAATTTGAAATCAAAAACAGATTAATTCGTTTGGAAGACGGAAAAGTGTTGGCCAACTATAAAGTCAGTGCCGACGCAAAAGCAATCAAATCGAGTCCTGATTCCAAATATCTGATAATCGGAGGCATTGATGGAAGTCTCATTGTTTTACTTATAGCTGATCCCAACAAAAGTAATTACTTAAAAGAGTTGAGTCAATTACCGACTCGTCTCTCAGATTCTGAACTAAAAGTTCACAAATCGTGGAAAATGGCCGCAAAACTAGCGGTTATGGCAGCAAAAAGCCAACAAAAGAGCACAGAATCTGATTCTAAATTCTGTTCAATCAGTTGAAAGTTTGTTTCGGATTTATTTTAAAACTTAATATTTTTAGTTAAAAAAGTATAATTTGTTTAAAATATTAATTAATTTAAATAAATTTGTATATAAATTATATAAAGCGCTAAAAATTAAATAAAAGCCTTGAATTTAATGAATTCATTTGTAGAGTTATATAAAAAAAAAACTTATTATATGATGTATTTCGAGTTACTCTATGATTCTTAACGTTATTTCCTCATAAAATGGACAGAAGAACAAAATAGTGATCATATTTATTAATTGTCAATTAGATTTTTCTAATTAGTTATATGTAAATCATGTTAATTATTTGCCTAATTTTTGATCATGCTAATTATTCTGTGTTAGAATTGTCTACTCATTCTTACTGATTGATGAATAAATGACATTCATATAAAACATCTTTAAAAAGCGAAAAAATAAATGAAATGATATTTGAAAAGAAGACAAAAAATCTAATATTAATTAAAAGTTATAATTAATATCTGTTTATAAAAATGTGGAATAATTTATATGTAATGCAATGAACGAGAAATAAATTATTGCCAGCATTTCATCGAACGTATGCTTAGAATGTGTGCTAAAAAGGGTTTACCCGAACAGACATTGACTTACACTATGAATGACTCACTAAATGCCTGAGTTTTTCGTAACGATATTTCAGAGCAATAATTGATTAGAGTTTTAGAGAGTATTAAATCGAAAATAAATAATAAACACAAATATTAAGACAAATATTATTATAATAATAAGACTTTAAGACAACACGACATCAGTTCAACAAATTATTTAAATTTATTTAAAACTTATTTAATTGATATTCAAATTAACGAATGATTAAAGACATAAATATGGATACAAAACTGTTTTTACGTATATTTACCACAATATTTCTGATACTAATTTTAGACTTAAATAAATTGATAAACAAATGTTGTGGTCATTTGCAATCAGGTCTTAAATTACCGCCAATTTGATCAAAAATTGATTAATTAATTGTTTGTTTGTCTATTTGGTCGACAGTTAACGAAATGAATTATTTGAGGGACGACTCAATGGATTCGATGCCATCAGACCTCTCGAAGATCATACGATTCACTCCCGAATCACTTCATTTTAATAAACAGTAAATCAACTAAATTACCCTTTGATTGAAACCAATCTCTTAATGGTCTTAATCTGTATTTCAGTTCAATTGGTATTCCATATATTGAAAGAGTTTTTGTGAAAAACCTTCAAAACGATAATTCTATTCAAATGCTATCCATTTCGGGAAATACCGTTCATTTTCACTGTTCCTTCTTTGAAGACAAAGTATTTATAATTTAAACTCATATTTATTGTTCTTTTACTCGCATTTCAATTGATTTAATTGAATATAATGTCTGTCTATCTTTGAACAGGTGATAGAGTCGGGCGGAAACACTAGTTTTGAAGTCGTATTTTTGGCCCGAACTGAAGGACCGGTCAATAATACTCTTTATATCCACACATCGTTGGGTTCATTCAAATATCGAGTCACAGCTATAGGTGTCTCCAATCCGTTCCGATTGCGACCATTTATTGGAGCAAAAGTTCCGATAAACTCTTCGTACGCGCCTTTAATACATATTTATAATCCTCACTCTTCGACACTACAGGTCTGTCCCTCCCCTATCCCTTCACTAAACTATAGTTTCTCTTAATTTAAATAATTTTAAAATCAGTTGACGGAAATGTATACGACTGGAGGGGGACTTCACTTAGAGTTGCCTAACGGTGAACCTGAGGGACCAAAAACTTTGTGGCAAATCCCTCCCTTTGAAACAAAGACTATAATGAGGGCTAACTTTTTAGCCCGAAGTGAGAAGAATCACACCTCATATATAAGGATTAAAACAAATAGTAGTGACGACCAGTTTGTGATACTACCCGTTGAAGTAGAGGTGTCGTCAGCGCCCGGAATATATTCACCGATAGATTTAATAGACTTCGGTGTTATGCGTACTCACGACGAGCCCCGGACTATAGCCATACAAATATTGAATTCGGGAACAAAACAAATACAAATACAGAATGTGATCGCAACGCCTGTTAATGAGGCGCTCACCATTGACTTTAGTGCTCCTCTCAAAGTGTCGCCCAATATATTTCACGCACTCGACATCGCGAGGGTCACCCTCTGGCCCAACAAAATAAGTCAGTGCCAGAAGCAATGCAACGGAAAGATTGTGGTTAAGTC
Source organism: Minunthozetes semirufus (assembly GCA_034699985.1). Lineage (NCBI taxonomy): Eukaryota > Metazoa > Arthropoda > Arachnida > Sarcoptiformes > Punctoribatidae > Minunthozetes > Minunthozetes semirufus. The sequence goes on from JAQIXD010000007.1 coordinate 29,006, forward strand.
TAAGAACAATCAGTACAAACTGGCCATACCTTATACCGTTCAACTGCTACAGGGGTTTGTCTTTTGATTATTTCATTCATTTTTATTCTATTATTAAAATAAATTCTTTTTTTATAGACATTTAAAATATAACGAAAGTCAGACCCAATTCTATATTCAGTCCAATTCATTGCAAGAGAAGCGAACTCTTGTATTACACAATAAATTCAATTCAACGCTTGTTATTCATTCTGTTTCACTGCCTGATGAGGCGAAGCCTTATTTTAAGGTAAATCTAATCTAAAATAGATTTTATTTAATTTATTAAACGGACTTTATTTCACTTATAAAAGGTTGTGTTAATCTCTCCAACTGTGGTAATACCACAAAACTCGAAGGAAGCGGCGCTTAAGATAACATTTACGCCGTCCTCACAATTAAGTCATTTGGAAACCACTTTCAGATTGAATACGAATTTAAGTCATTTCGATATTGGAGTTCAGGCATATTCTGGAAAATTAGATCTGGTATTACCTCTATTACCACTATTACCGCAATATCTCTATTATCTCTTAATTTGTTTGTTTATAACATATATTTGTTTCAAAAGTTTATTCCTCAGTCTCTGAATCAAACGGTTTTGGATTTCAATGCCATCGGTTTGGGAGAAAAGAAATCCATGACTTTTGCTGTGATTAACAACAATCCGGTTGTGGTTAAGCTCAAGCATTGGGGCTGTAATATGAGTAAAGCTTATGTCGAACTCATGGGTATAGCGGAGGGAAACGCAACCGTATTATCACATAAATTGGACTTTTCTTCGCTTCAAACGAAACAAATAAATGTTTTAAAACCTAAATATTATGCGATTTTTAAACTCCATTTAATGGGATTCCATGAGGAGGGGGTCTATTACGGAGAGACCTTTGTTGAGACCGCTTACGATAGACTCAGTATTCCCTTTGTTTTGCGTGCAGTCGAAGGAAGTTTTATTTTGGAGAAGATATCGATTCCCAACTGCTTTCCCGGCCGTATCTGTTCACAAACCGTTCGAATTACCAGTTATTTCACTCATGACCTCAAATACAAGTCATCTTTGATCCGACCCGAAGACGAACGGTTCTCATTTCAAGTGAATGACTCAGTTGTCAGATATGGACAGAATTCAATCGGAAAACTATACTTCGATCCGATCAAGAGTTGCGGCAAATTGTGTTACTCAGGTTTAGACACTTCTAAAGAAGTCGGACATCTCTGGCTTTTAGGAATAGGTCTTCATCCGGACACCGGTTATATCGATAAAGAATTGCACAAACTTTTGTACAGCCGATGGACTAATTTACAAGAAAGTGATAAATCGTACGAATAATTCTTTTTATATATTTTTCGCATTTTATCTAAAAATTGAATTTATTTTAGAATTAATGTAACGCTTCAACTGGCGATTGATGGGGTCAGTCCTTTGTTGATCTCAGCTCAGGCACAACTGCAATGGCCCCGACTTATCAACAAAAAATTGTTGAAATTTCCAATTACTAGAGTCGGAAATATAACGGTTTGTTTGTCTCTAATCATAGATTTATTATTAAATAATAATTTTCTTTTTGCGCAGAATAAAGAGATTATAATAGAGAACCCCTCCTCTCAGATGCTTTTGGTTCAAACCGTCCTCCTCTCCGATTATCCAAATCCCGAAGCAATCATTCAGTTATTGAAATCTGGTTTTCGGACACAATTCACAGAAATTGAATTAAATTCTTCTGAAACTAAACCCAAAAGTTTTCACTTAACAAATCTGACGGCAGAAGAAGTAATCAATAATAGGAAGACTATTAAAGAAACAATTGGTGTAAATCCTGATTCAAATTCTCTGACATTTCTGATGCCATTCGGTTCCAGAAAGAAAGTGTCCATTAGTTTTGCACCAAAAGACGATTCGGCTCTTGTGTCCACTATTTTGCTCATAAGAAATAATCTAACGATTATAGATGCACTCCTTCTTCAAGGACAGGGAGGAAATGGAATACTTAAGATTGGAAACCAGTTGCCCGGCTCTAAGTCTGTGCTTTCCTTCGAATTATTGGATAAACATCTAAAAAGTTGTTCGAAAGCCAAGAGTTCTCAAAGTTCTTCTCAGAGTTCGTTTCCAATTGAGCCCACGTTTACAGTTCACCGAACCTTCTCTGCAGTAAATGTGGGAAAGCTTTCGATGAGAATCAAAGGCTTTACAATTGGACCGCAATCAGGTTCCACTCCTATGAGTTGTCAGGGATTCGGTTTTAAAGTCATTAATTGCGGTCCTTTTGATTTGAGGCCAAACGAAAACAGAAAAATTCATATCGCGTTTACCCCTGACTTCACTCAATTCAAAGTCAAACAAATGCTTTCAATAATAACCGATAATCCAAATGAAAAGATTGAATACGCTTTGATGGCTACCCTTCCCAAACATATGCTCAAACACTGCAATGAGTCCATTCCTCGCCCTAATTGGGAGGCCGTCCTCTACTACTGTTTGGTAACTATGATGACATTTATGATACTTCTGGCCGTTTGCGTCGCATTCTTCGATGGCGACCGAATACTTAATTACTCGTTCTATCCGGTGCTCACAACTTATGCGATGACCACATTTGATACCAATAGTGTCAACACTACTCCTGAAGATATAAATGAAAAATTATTCCCAAAACTAAACTCTTATACAAATAATGACGAATCAAAAGACAAACGAAATACTGAACTCAGAAATAGAAAACTTAAGACTCAAACCAAAACCACCCGAAGTTCTAACACCAGAGAAGAACTCAACACAGATAACAATCCGGGTATTTATCAAAGACAGTCGTGGACTCAGTTTTTGAAGAAAAAGTTCGTTCGACGCGACTCTTCTGGAAGTGATAAAAGTAATAACAGTAACACCCGCTCCACTTCTCAAACAAATCTATCAAAAAGTCAATCAACACAACCATTGATTGCCGAAACAATTAAAAAAGAACCGCTGAATAGCGATAAGACAATTATCTCAAAAACAAAGACCAAAAAGAGTCAAAAGAGTGAAACCGATAATAAAAATAAGAAAAAAGTAATTTATTCTACAAATAAGGAAAACCTAACGAATGTAATATCGGGTCCTCCGCCACCTCTGCCTGTGTTTGACTCGTGTTTCGATGAGGAGAGCTTTTATAGGAACTCTAAAAATAATAAGAAAACGAGAGCCAACTCTTTCCACACTGAGTCCAGTGCCGGCTCTGCGACTCTGGAATTGCCGTATAAACCAAAAACAGTTACAATTAATACAAACAATTCATTGAATATTAAAAACACGAAAAAAGGGAAAAATAAAGAGGAATTACTCATTGATGACAACGAGTCATATCACTCATCCAACGAGAATTCAGTCATATGGGACGCACCCATCAATACATTTGATTCGGACAATGCTATGAATGAATTGGTTCGTCAGACGGAGCTCTTCGCTGAAAACTCTTTTGAGAATAACTTCGCAACAAATTCAGTACTAAAGCCAAGAACCAAATCAAATGATCAGTCAATGAATTCTTTCGCTCAAAATCGCGAATCCCTTCTCTCCAACAGTTGGTCTGCTTTTCGTTCGTCTACTCCTCCGGCGGCCCCTACTTCTCATCACTTGATAGACGAGTCTTTATTAGAGAGAAGAACGCCTCCCATCAGATTCACTCAGGCAGTGGAACGACCTATTCCTGCAAATCCGTGGCTAAAAGATCTGAATGGAACCAATGGTACCAATAATTTGGACACAGAATTGAGTCAATTAAGAGAAACGTCTTCGCCCTGGAATTCACAGAATAGTCAAACACAACAAAACAATTGGAACTGTTTTGCAGGAATAGATTCGACCAAAGACTTGTGGAACAGTTCAAAGTGGACGTCCCCTTCCCCGCCAATGACCTCATCTAATTCTAGTCAATCAAATAGTTTATGGAACGACTCTTTTCCTAATAACTTATGGAATACGAAATCCAATGAATTGTCCACTACTTGGGGCGACTTCTCTACGATTAGGTCTGAGACGACACCAGATTTGGTCAACAATAACACCACTCCTTTGAATACAAACCCAATCTCTGATTCTTCTTTCAATTTGTTCGGTCGATCCCTTTGGAGTCCATTGACATCGACGACAAGCAGCCCAACGGTCACGACTACGACTACAACCACAAGTGACACATCGAGCACACCGTCGACGACTTGGTCTTTCACTCCTTTCTCTCTGTTTGGGTCTTCATCTCAGACGCAATACAACAGAAACAATGAAAATAAATAAAAAGCGTTTAATGAAAAACATTTGACTTTTATTCACAAAAATTGTCTAAATTTAAGAGAATTTCAGATAATTTCCGTTAAAAGCAATAAAAATAAACTTAAATTCAATTTAAATAAATATAAGTAAAAAAAATATGCAGAGAGTTATCGACCCAATTATATACCAAATATAAGTCAATCCTATTATGACATCAAAAATATTTAAAGACATGTCTTATCACTTATTCTGTGAATCCTCTGATTTTTCGTTGTTTTTATCCAAAACAACAGTCATTCCCGTATCGACTGCCGCTCGCTTTGCAATGGCTTTCGGTCCCAAATGACTGACGTTCTGAACGGTGACCGCAGAGTTGCCCACAGTATATAAGGCCTGTTCGGTAGCGGTACCCGCCTGTGGGCCGTACTTCAAGTTAACGCTATTCACTGTTTCGTCGGTAACTGTTTTGGCGAAAGACATCACATTTTTTGTGATTCCGTTATAAAGAGTTGAGAATCCCTGAAGACCTCCCGACGCGACAGTGAATATATTGTCGCAAATCTTTTCCGAATCGTTTTCGGGTTTTCCTGAAACACTTGAAATTAATTTTTTCGATTGTTTCTTGAGATGAGGGGCCAGACATCTACCCAATTGATTTGTCCCCTTTGCAACGGTGTTGACAGCATATCCTGTAACAGCAGAGGCAGCAGAGGTGGCTTTCCTTAGGCCACGCAATCCAGTGATTACTCGGGGATCGATTTCCTTGTTTTCAATGGTTTGAGTCGTTTGATTAGCTCTGAATTGAGAACCACTTCTTCTGATTAAATCATTTGCTTTTTGAGTGCCATAAGTGATACCATTATTTAGTAGTTCTGCGCCATAAACTATATTCTTAGCAATACTTTCTGCTAAACCTCCCGAAGGCTGATCACTCGTCTGTTCACCAATTGGTTGTGATTCTGATGTTTCCATCGGCTCTGGAGGCGCACCCGATTCTGCCTCTAATATGGGTGCCGATGGAGTTATCGTCAACTGATCTATAATTGGTTTCCATTCTGGCGGCGAGTCTTGAATATCACAATACAATAGCAAAACGTTTTCCAATAATAAGATTTTGATTTCGTCGACGACTTCTTTATTAATTAAGACAATGGAAACGGTTTGGGGATTATTGGGGTCCGGAAACATATAACAGAGTCTGTGGTCTTTATATCGAAATACTCGAGTTTTCTCTTTTTCCAATGGATAGAACCAGTCTTTGCATTTGATTAGAGCCAATCTTTGAGACAAATCTCTTTGGTTGGAGTCATCCCTGGCGTCGATCACTTCACGAAAAATTCGTAGACTTTGGTCTTTAATCAATGAATTCAATTCATATTCCGTTTCATTTGGATTGTATGACAAGTGATACACATTTACGGACTTAAGAGATAATATTTCCTCAATTTCTGAATTCACAGCCATTTCTATGGAATGGTTTGTTTTGATAGACTTTTAATCTTTAAATGGTTTGCAAAACAACGAGTCATTCAATATTGCGATAAAATTACACAACTATTGCGTCAAATGTTTGCAATATTTCTATGACTGTATTCAATAGAGAACCTGTTTTCAAAACTGATCCTGGATTTCACCCATCAATTTGTAATATTCTTCAAATTTTATTATTACGACAAAACTTACATAAAGTTAATTAATCGACAAATTATTTGCTCAGAAATATGTGAATTGAAAGAATGCAACGAAATTCTTATGCAATTTTAGGTAAATTTTATTTTGAGCATTTTATTGAACATTATTTGATGATAAACATTCAAAAGTTGTCTTTTAATTAATTTAAGTAATAAGAAAATTATGCGAAAATTTTAAAAAATATTTTAAACAAATATTCAAATGAATTAAATAAATATTTTATTAATAGCTTTCAATTGATTTGACTTTTAAACTATTTTTAAATTGTGTGTCAATTAATATGAGTGATGTGTCTGACACAGTGTCTGACACTTGAAAAACAAGATGTTCTTCAACAAGAAGTTAATTACATCAAACATTATTTCTAACATTTAATAATTAAAACAATTTGTTTCAATAGTTACCAACGATTTCACTAATATTAGGGTTAAAAACAATTTTTATTTTTATTCTAAATTTAAAGCTAACTATAAATCAATAAAAATGATTTGAGTATCGATTGCCAGACATTTCAATAGATTGAATAGATTTCGCAAATAAGAAACAATAAAACTATGAAAGCAATAAAGTAACAAGGTCATCACCTAGAATCTGATAGACTTTTACGCAAAACGAATCAAGTTCAAAACTAAACAGATGTAACAATTTCCAGAGTAAATATAGAAATGTTTTTTTTTTGATCCGTTAACAAAATCTTTATTAATTAACCTTCAATTTACAAATTGATTATTTTGCAACGCTTTCAACGATTAAAATGTGAAAAATGAGCATTAAATCAAAATAATTATATAATTAATACTAATTCACTGCCAATATTAATACGAATATAATACACCTTACAGTTCATGAAATGGTTTTAATTGAAATTTTATATAATTTTCATCATTTGATTGAAAAAATTAATCAAATGAGATGTTTATCAAAACTCGCTTCAAATTGATACGAGTTTGACCACAAATACATTTGATTTGGTTGACCTTAATTATTGATTTTATGTTTGATGTAATACCAATGGTATACCATTAATCTAATCTTTGATAAATTAGATAATATTCCTATAAAGGGGAGGATTTGCTTACAGTTTAAATTTAGAGTCAAAACTAATTCATATAATTCTATAATTTATATAACGTATAAAACTTTATACGAAGAGTTTGTTCGCATTAATTGCAATCTAAAGTTTGTAAACTGATCATGGTGGTGGTGGTGATGGTGATGCTGCTATTTTGCTAAAACTAGTTCTTAACTCGAGTGACATTCTTTAATTAATTCAATATTTGGAAAGCATTTCAAATTAGTTAATAAGAAAATGTTTTGTTATTTGTTTTTCAATTAAAATCAATTGTTTTTAAAACAAAAGCGATTGTCATTGAAATCATTGAAATTAATTTTGTTATCCATTAAATGCTTATCTAAAAAAAACATCTTATAGTAAGTGAATTGAAAACTTAATTTGAATTTAAATGAAGCGCCAAATGGTTTGAGTTGTTTATAACCAAAAATGTCTTCCATTCAAATGAATTGAAAAGAAGTTTCGCGGAAAAAATATGAGAAATCCCTGAAATCACACGTCATTGAAGGGTTGTTCACACAACACATGACTAAAACAAATAACGTTATAAAAAATGATAATATATTGTGAATGAACTGAATTGAGGCCTATTTTGAGTGAATAGACAATCAGTGAACCCCTTCCTTAAAGACGTTGTTTTCAAACATTGTTTGGGAAATGAATGACAGAGTGTTTGGGGTTTTTCGCAGTTAATAGAGAAATATGGGATAAATTGTTGAGTAATTAAAGAGTATTTCGTTTATTGTTTGGTTTTTTGCGCGTAAAAGCCTTCTGTGATCTCAAAAATATTGATTTGTTTTTAATTATAATTAAATCAATAATTAATGGATTTATTTGAAACATTGATTTAAAATGCGATAAAGTATTTGAAAGTATTTTTAATTTATAATTTAGTGTTGAATCGTCTCTCGTGGAAGTGGTTTATAAGTGCTTTTGATCCCAAGAATCGTAACCCAATTTCGTGGCCGACATTAATCTGTTTATAAACACGTTATGAGACGTATTGAAGACAATCCATAAAACATGTGACAAAAATCCGGTTTATTAATGATATTCACAATTATTGGCTGAAAATAGGGTTTAAGTCGAGACAGTGGCTAACAATCGATCGAAATTAGGATCACTTTTGATACACAACTCATCCCGTTTTGAATCAATTTCTTCGGATTTGTCTGTTTTTTACTCATCATTTGATTTTGAAATGAATGCAAAGGAACTCATCTAAAGATATGAATTCATCTTCAGTTCGACCCAATTCTCTCAACACTTGTATTCCAAGAGATATCAAACCTAAGATAATGGCAGAGAAGATGCAGTTAACGGCCGCTCCCTCTGCTAAAGCACCGGTCAGACGTAAAATCAAGACTCCCGGCCGTTGGGACGCAGTTATGATTAAAATAGAAAAGTCTAAGACTTGTAACGATAATAAGATTCATAAGACTGCCATCAAATCAGTCAAATCTTCAACTGATTCTCAAATCAATGGAAATGGTGTCCCAAACGGGTCAATCCCTAAAATTAGTCCATCCGATGAATTATGTGTTGCTATCGATAAAAACAATTCTAGTCATTTGAGGCCTTCAACCCTTCCTCTCAACTCTGGTTTGAATCAAACAATGACTAAGAATACTCTAAATTCGTTTTCATCAAAAGGTATATAAGATTTGTTATAATTTTTCTCTTCAAACGTAAAGACAATACTTTTATTGTCATTGAAATCATTTTAATTAATAAAACGGAAGCTTCAGAGCCATACCCACAATCATCCGCTCAGATGTGTTGGCATTAGAGCTTACTTTTGATTTGTTAACCAATGAATGATTGCAATGAATAATAAAATGGTTTTATAATTGATTTAATTTAATGCGATTTTGTGGTCAATTGTAGCGAATATCCCAAAAAGTAAAACTTTTGTTCGCGACTCCAATACTAATATTACGACCGGAAGTCGGAGTCAACAACCAGTCCCGGCATCAGAACCATCATTACCCCCAACTCCTCTGTCATCACAACCACCAGCACTGCCTACTTGTGAAAAGAGTGGATTTCAAACAAATAGAAGGGACAGACAAATAGATAGCAGAGGTTTGTCTAACTTTTTTCTAATTGAATTAATTTGTGATTTTATTTGATTCGAAGCTTTCCTTTGCTTTCGTTTTGTATTAATTATCATAATTTAAGTCTAAATATATATAAATATATATAAATTACATATAATTTATGCATAAATCGGTTCATTAAGTGCTGACTTTCATATAAATGGTTTACTTTTTTCTATTGAAATATTTATTTATTTTATTTGACGTTACGTTACGCTAACATAAAAATAAAACAGTTGTAAGGCTTCCCCTCAAGGAAATGATTAACTTATTTGACGCTCAGAATAATACTCATTAACTTAATCTTAATGTCTAATGACCTCAACTGTTGTTTCAATTTTCTCGCTATAAATAATTGGATCTAAAATTGAATTTAAATTTTAATTACATAAAACTTTTGTCATTTAATTATAGAAAAGAAATTATTACTACTTTTTTGTTAACTAATTCTGTTTAATGGCTTTAAATGTAGATAACAGACAGAAAAGCAGAGTTCCTTCACTTCTAACCTCAAAATGAGTTTATTGTGATTTTCTCTACCAATTGATAGCTTCCGGTCCACTTCAGTCAAAAGACTTGTCTCCTGAGTCAGGACTGACCAAAATTATTTTTCCGTTTACTTTGTTGTTTACGAGTTTTGATTATATCCTTTCTTTGACCGAACATTCCTTTCATTTGAGGGACTCTTTATTCTATTGAGAAATTATTTTTTCTATTCTATCCCTTTTGGGTATCTTTTTATGCGTTTGACATAATTCTGAGGAATTTCCTAATTTTGTTAATAAATTAGATAAAAGATTGAAAGAGAGGACAACACAGACAACAACTTTGACTTTCTTCAAGAGGTTATTTAGAAATACGTTATATCTTATGCCCGGATGACTGCCTTGTGCTCAATAATTGCGTCAAAATTCATAAAATACTTTTTTATTGCGAATCAAACGTAAAACACAAAAAAAGTTGGAAAACATTTAATAAATTTTTCTGATTGTGTGGTGAACCCGATCCGTGTCCTTGTATTTGAATATTTCTCCGATTAATTATATGAAAAAAAATTGTTGTCAAAAATGATAATAAGTTTTTATAACAAGCATTTGAATTGAATTGAAAATATTTATCATAATAACACTTACACCTACACTACACTCAAATAGTCTTTCCAACAGTTACTGTATATTTTGGTTGACTTTCAGCAGTAAATTATGTATTTGTGAGACTATTAGCAAAAATTCTTTATATTATTCTTTATATTAAGAAAATTGTTTGCAAATGAATAATGTTTTCTAATGTTTCGGTCAACTCTTCTCTGCCTTTCTTAGTAACGACTCATCAAAGCGTAAAAATTTTTCTTTTATTGTCTGAAGATTTTCTTTATTGTAAATATAGTAATGAATTAAAGCCATTATTTTAGTTGTGCTCACGTTTGAACCGACAGAGTTTACACCTGCTATGGCTTTCCTTTAGATTCTCTTCTCTATTGGATTGGATTCTGATTTTTCAAGTGTTAAAAAACAGGATCTCTTTTAATATGGGATAAGTGGTCTGATCTCACATATTGTTCAAGAGATTGGTTCAGACTTTAAATTACTTTTTTTAATAATAGATTTTTTGTTAGCTTTTAGATCACTATTCGATAATAATGTCCCCAAAAAGTAATTGTTTTGTTATACTCATGAGTTTTATTGTTTTATTAACCAATGATTTAGTTTTAAATTAAATTAAATCGATTTTTGCGGTCATTTGACAGCATTTGAGAGTATTTGACAAAATAATAATCAAATAATAATAATATTTATATATAAATAATAATTAAATTTTAACTCAAATGCATTCAATTCATCGATCCGTGAATCCGATAGACATAAAGTGTCAACAATTGAGAGTGAATTCAAAGAGAGTTATATCTGATTGTCACTCAAATAAGGCCAATATTGTAGTTCTTCCTCATCGGTACAACCATTACATTGATTTGTCACTCTATACCACTGACAGAGCAGTCGCTGCAGTTTTTTTTAGTCAATAATAGAAAACAAAAAAAAACAGAAATTATTGTAGAATTATATAAAAATTTGAGGCATTCATGCATTAGACCGCGTCCTTAGCCAGTCCTCAGCCAAAGCAATGAGAGTCAACTTATTTCTTATTTTTCATATTCTTTTGTGAAATAAAATGCAATTAAATTTATTTTAACTCAATTGAAGACAATTTAAGCCATTATTACGAAAGAGTTATTAAAATAAGTTATTATTATATAAGAAATATTTAACATAACTTTTGTGCCATTGATTTAAACAGAGTGTTGTCTAAAGAAAAATATGTTTTATATAATATTATTCATACTTAAAGTCTATGATTGTGTGTCAGATCGGGTTTTCAAATACCATAGTATTATAATATTCAGTAGTATTGGAGTGTAGTATAGTTTTGTATAAAAGTTGCTAATCTTAACCTCCAGTTTTAATACTGGTTTTTCACGAAACCGTCACTCAAATGATAGTATTATATCATATGTTAGAACATAAACTGTATTCTCGTCTCACAAATAGCCTCGAGTGAGACGAAAGGATCGTTTTTATAATCCAATTCTTTAGTATTTGTTATATTTTACCTGTTATTCTGTGCTCACTTGTGCTCCGTTACCCATCAGTATATTTATTGTATTTTTCTTGAGCTCTCTCTTCATATCTTCATATCAGGTATTTTCGCATTTTCTCTGAGTATTCTCAGTGTTTTTTTTGCGCCACTCATAAGGTCTTAGTTTATAAACAGAGAGTCAGTGGTCGTGTGCTTTCGGTATTAAAAAGCAGGAAGTTTTCGGTGGTGTAACTCAGAGTAGAGCTCCTTTGAGAGAAACGGCTATTTTTAACTGAATCCGCTTCTCTTTACCTGAACCTGTGCTCAGTTATAAAACCAAACATTACGTAATAATACATAAGACATGTGCGCGAATCAGTGACTTTGTCTTGTATTGCAATGTCTTGCAATGTCACCAGTATTTGATTCATTCTTTGGAGTCACAGACACCGAAGCGAATAATCTTATGAATGGTTCCTCCCATTTATGAATTGTTAAAAAGAGTTATTAATGTTTGCAATGCTTTACTCGTCTTCGATGTTATGAATAATTGACTCAAAGCGTGAAATGATCTGAATTTGGATTTCATGCCTAAAATATTTCGTGAGATCGACTCATTTGATTCGAAAGTATTGCCACTTCTGGCAGACCCGCAACTAAATTGCAAACTTCTAAGTTCTAACTCAACCATCGTCTCAATGGTTAGTCCCAACTATTGGAGACTTGAATAAACTCAACTCAAACCACACCAAAAGACTTAACATTGAATATATTGCGCCAATCAATGGAATTATTAACTTTTATAAACTTATGGTTTGCTTAAAGTGCGCTAACATTTCATAATTTAGTGACAAAAAGGCTTTTGATGAGAGTTTTTGCAAATAATTTATTAAAAGTGTTGTGTTGTGTGCAATACATCTCTCTGTGAACTACATTTAATTCTTGAATTGATTGAGCAAATGAGTACATATGAGACAACACATGTGGTGGTTGTGTTAGTTTTCAATATTATGTCGAAGAACTAAATGGAAACTAACCCTAAATGGAACTGAATTCTCACCACTTGAGAAGCACTTCTGTTTTGCAGTTCTCTCTCAAACCTAATGTATTTGATTTCAGTACTGTTAGAGCCATAGAAGAAGAAGTCATAGAAGTGACGCAAATTTCTTACTTCTCTTACTTTCTATAAATTTTTTAATTGCAATCATTTTTTCCTCATTTTATCGATTCATTCATTTATTCGATATTCGCCTCATATTTGTGTCAAATTCCTCTATTACTGGCTTTGCGTACAATTTATGGAGAGTTGTGTTATAAATAACAGAAATAGTTTTGATTACATAATAAGTTGTGATTTATTGTAATAGAATTATAACTTATTTGGTGACACTCATGACATTCAACTTAACTCGAATTAACGTTTATTAATATTAATAATAATTATAATAATAAATAAATTGAAGAATTGCTTCGTCATAGACTCGTTTCTCTGTTTATGACTTCGCAAAACTTATATAACTTGACGTCTATTTGTGTTATTCACTGAAAGTCTGTTCTAATATTTCTCATAACTATTAATGATATGAATTGATATGAATTTTGTCATTAATTTATTTTATTTTTGTTTCGATTACTTATAAAATGTAGTTTATAGTCATTTTTACCGTTCATTCGAGTAAATGTAGTTTTTGTGTGCATTTAATGAAATCCTTGATTTTGTTGATGAGCTCCAAATGCACTGAATATTAAACAAACAAACCGTCTGTTTCTGTCACTTCAATCAAAACCCATTCGAAAGCAATCTTTGATTTATTCAATAATAATATTAAATCAAACGAAATGAGAGTTAAATGGAATCGCAATTTAGATGGCATTCGACCACTTATTACAGTTCCTGAAACTGATGTCTTATCAAATGGCAAACTCGAGGAAGTGGTCGAATGCGATGATAATAAATCTTCTTTTACTGATTTAAATGAGAATCAGACTGAGCCTGAAGTGTCAACTAATGGCAATACATTTGTTAATCTTAACGATTCATTAAGTGTCCAAACGTGTGAAAGTCCCAGTCCTTCCTCTGCCTCAATCAGCTCAAAACGTAGTGATAAATCTAAGCCAAGAATTTCGAGTTTATTCGCTTTGTTTAAAGTTAAGGAAAAAGTCATTAATGATAACAACAGTGAAGACTGTGTCAGTAATTTTAGTGAACTGTCCGGCGCTACCATTCCTTCGTTAATCAGTCCATCTCTGGGAAAACGAAAGTCAAACTATGGTTCCCGCGATTCTCTTATACCAAATGATAAAATTGGTTTTGAAGCCGATACTCGTCGGCGCCGAAGAGCTAATAATCTTTTGGCTCGAAGTTCATTGAGGAGGTCGTGGCAACAGTTAAATGTTGCAAATAAACTACCGGTCGGTACCACTTATATAATAACCAAAGAGAGACTTCCAAATCATTGTTTAATTGCAAGTCATTGCCAGCAATTAGTTAAACATAAGTCATCGGAAACGCATTTATTGAGTCGAAGCTCTCAAATGCGACCAAATTTTGATATTTCGCCTGAAGTCAGTTCCAATTCTGGAAATGTATCAAAAATTTCATCAGAAGAAGGATCTGTTGAAACTGAAGCAAATAGAACCGGCTCTGAGAGCTCTGAATATAATCCGTCGTCTCTCGAAAAAACAGAAAATAAAGAAATGCAAAACAATGTTCAAACAGATGTGCAAACTCTTCAAACATTCAAATCCGAAATCAATTGTATCTCAGAGTCAGATCTGAATGAGAAAAATGGTTGCGGTTGTGATGAAGTCGATAAAGAAGTTCAAAGAGTTGTTAATACATTAGATTCTGAATATATTTTACTAAAGAATTCAAAAATGATTTTTGACCCAAAAAACCATAAAAACGACTTTAAATCCATTAATTTATTAAAAAATGAGCCAAAACTCGAATCTGATAAAACTGATGCTCATATCAGAAGTAATGCTCATAAAAATGGAGTCCAACCGAACAAAATTGGTGTCAGTATTGGTGTCAATCGAAATAATTCCATTTTAGATGCAATTAGTGTTAAGACATTGATCCCAAAAACAGACGAAACCACTCAAACTACACCACAATTAAGTACAAATAGAAAGTCAGATAAACCGAATGAAAATTATCTGAATCTGAATAACTCATTGAATGATAACAATCTCTCAAATGAGTTGAGTCTAACAAACGACCACTTTTTTCAACCCTCAGATCAGTCTTCGAAACATTTGATTAAATATGAATCGGATGACTCTCCTGTCAATAGTCTTCCAAAAGATATAATTAAAGTGAAAGTCAAGAAAAACCAATTGCCTGAGTCTGAGGTCGTTTGTTTCACAAATAGTACACAAATAGTGTCGTCTCCTTCCACAGTCTCGGCCGCAACTATCGATAATGAGTGCAATAATGACAAAGCAGTTGTGCTGACATTCATAAACGATGAGCCGATGACAAGTAGAGACGGCTCTACTGATAAAGAAAACGTCAAAAGTGATGATATATTTGTTAATAATAAGTCGACACCAATTCAGGGAATACTTCGAGTCAGGAGTAGAGAGTCTAACAGTGAAGAGAACTCTACTAATAGTTTGACGAAAACAAATGAAGTGAACGCCAAAAGTCGAAAGAAAGTGCATTTTGCTGACAGTTGTCTACAAAACCGGAACTCAAGTCATGGTCGGAGCCGAACAGTCAGAGCCCGACATTACAGTTCTTTGGGTACAATTCGTACTATACGTACGAACCTATAATTACAAAAAAGGCTTATTCTCGACCCTAATAGCGCTCATAAATATTAAATTAACGCCAACTCTCCAAACATTTATTCTGTCCTCTAATTTATTTATTGATTTCTGTATTTATTTGTTTTGATGGCTCTTCTGACTGTTGGTGGAAAAGTTGTCCCACTTTTGGTTTAGACTGCATTACATTAACGTTTAATATAAAAAGTTGAATAACCGCCTCTGCCTGTGCCTCTGCCCGAACTATAAAACTACATAACTGTCGACCACAAGGTTATTAAGACGTTTCATATTATAGCCGATCACTCCTTTTAACTTTAAATCGATGCAAATCTGGAAATACTTTTTATGACTAAAAATTCAAACTTTAAATAACATTAAAACTAATTAACGATTGAAATAACAAAACAAATAAAATCTAAACTCAAATACATTTCGTGTTTAATCATAAGATTAGTTTCATTTGAAGCATAAAAATTCAAATTATTTTAATTGCTTTTAATTTGAATGCAGGCGTTGTCACATCCATTGATAAAAGGCCGTCCAATCGAAGGCCAGTGCATACCAGTACTACCGGCTCTTCTTTAACATCAAAACGGGTGACAAATCCAAGAATTGGTGCAACGAATGTGAGTTCAACAAAAAGAGAGATCCGTTCGACCCATTCCTCTGAAGATAAGCAACAAATTGAAAAATTAACGCAATTATGCGAAACAAAGACAAAACAGTTGAAGAATTTAGACATAAACCAGAATTATATGAGACTCGCGTTCGACTCTTTGACGGTTGTTATCCAACACCTCATAGAACAGGTTTTGCATCACTTATTAGTTTAACTGATTATTCCTCTAATCTTTGTTTTAAATCTCAAATACTATTACTATTGCTATTAGTCTTGAATTTTGTGTCAAATTTAAAATCAAATAATTATTATTTATTTACAGTTCGAACCCTTCGAAACCCCTAAACTCAAGAATGCACTGAATAAAGCAAATACAAGGTGTGAACAGCTTAAGGATAATCTAAGTATGTCTTCATTTATTGCAAACAATAGTTTTCTTTATTTATTTCTTTACTTATATTTGTTTTTCATTCAAAATATTACAAAACAGACACAAAAGATGTGGAACTCAATGATATGCGACTTATATTTGAAGAACAAATCAATCATTTGATGAAAGAAAGAGAGAAAAACTTGTCTGATCTGAATCAAGCAAAAGCCAGTCACGAGTCTAGTATTAAAAGACTTAAAGAAATGCATTCATTTGAAGTGAAAAGAATTGAAGAAATGTTTGAAAAACAACTGCTTTTGAGTCAACAAAACTGCAATCAATTGATTAATGAAATCGAAGACAAAACTAATGAATTAAATGAAACAAAACAATCGAAAGAAGTTCTCGAATTCAAGACCAAACAAATGGAAGAAAATATTATGAACGATAAGGACAAGAAGTTTAAGTATTTATCAGAGAAAAGCAAACAATTGGAACTCGAGGTCGAATCACTTAAAGCCGTTATGGATATGAAAAACGAAAAAATTCATTGTTTGGAACGAAAAATGATTGAAACTCAGGAGAAGATCAACGAATTGCCCACCGCTAAGGAGTCAGTTAAATGTCTTCAGCAACACGTAGAGACTCTACAAATCACTCTCGACCGGAAGGTCCATCAGTACAACCAATTGACGCGAGAACACGAAGATCTCAAAGAAGAGTTTGAAAAAGAGATGAGAGAAAAGCGCAGACTTTCAATGAAAAACGAAGAACTGACCTTTCATTTGAACGAAACACTCAATGAATCGATGATCTCTTCACAAAATAATTGTCAAACTCCGATAGATCTTTACGACAGCTATCGCTTCAAATCTCCCGCTCCCGTTAGGGTTTTACATAATGATGACACTCCTGTCAGATCTATTCACGACGAGATTCCCGTCAGAACTCTTCATAACG
Source organism: Minunthozetes semirufus (assembly GCA_034699985.1). Taxonomy (NCBI): domain Eukaryota; kingdom Metazoa; phylum Arthropoda; class Arachnida; order Sarcoptiformes; family Punctoribatidae; genus Minunthozetes; species Minunthozetes semirufus. The sequence goes on from JAQIXD010000007.1 coordinate 46,430, forward strand.
ATGAAACGCCGGTCAAAATAAACCGATCCATTAGTATAAATAGTGGTCAAACACCAACAGCTTCTGTGAGAAAGAGTCACTCAAGAGTTCATCGGTCTGTGTCCGCCTCATCTAAATCGTCGTCTTCTGTGAAAAGTTCTGCTTTTCTTCAATTCCCGTCTTCTGGACCCGAATTTCAAAACAATTTTGTATCGAACGGAATAACTGATGAAGTTTTTGATAATAACGGAACCAGTTTTACGGACTGCCATCGATTGCCTGAATCTAATAAAAAGTCAGTTAAAGTGAAGCGCATCGAGAAGTTGTCGGACGAAACGGCTCCACAATCTATATTCGACAGTGGATTCGAAGAAATCCAAGGACTCAACTCTTTGTCCAAATAATATTCGTCTTTTAATTAATGCGAAGTTTAGTCTAATTAATAGAAACGGTTTAATTATATTCGTAATACTTGTCTCCTATTCTCAAAACTATTTAAAATTCATTTCTCAAACACTTCTATCTCTATAAATGTCTTAAACATAATATTAATTATATTTTAGAATTGTTTATCGCTTAACATATGGAGAGCTTAGGCTTAGAAATACATTTAATTAATGGAAATCAACCAAAAAAAGAGTTCAATTGAATGCACGGCTAATGAAGACGAACCCATAGTCTAAAAGTTATGAATTAATGTTTGCAATTATAATACCATTCGTTGCATAACTTTTTTTTGCGTAACAGTATTTACGAGTCTTAGACTATGACTACATTTCCTCGAAATCTATGTTTAAAACTGTATTAAAGTATTTGTAAGTAATTATCGTAAATCACTTCAGTTATTAACTAAAACTAAATCTCAAACTAAAAGTGAATAACTGTTTGAGAAAAAGCAGTCTTTTGGTCACACTTTGTGCCCATTATTGGAAAGAGACTGTCGTTAAGTCCAGACATTGTTTAAGGCTTTATATGTTTTTGTTTTAATATTCCGTAATATTTACTAATATTTAAATCTTTTAAATCTATTTTCAAATAATTATTTTTCTGTGATTTTTATTAATTTTTATTTTTCTTTAAAAATATTTTGTTATTTACTGAACACTAGTCGTTAAATATTGGGTTTAAACTGTTGAACACTTTATCTTTTGTTTTAAATGTTTTATAAGCGTTTGGAGTACATATCGGGCCTACTGTTAGAAAGTTATTCAAGAGAAAGGTTTCCCTCATTTCCCTTACTTTCATTCAATTATCTTATTTTGAAAATCGATTTTGAATTTCTGCCACTTTTTTGTTATAAATAAGAGTAACTGTTGTTAAGAGTTGAGTCAATTTGCAATTATTTCAACACTCGTTGTATTGAAACGACTGAACGTTAATTATTTGGTTATTCAAGCGATCAGTTCTATAGTATCTGTGATTTAATCTCAAACCGTTTATAATGTGAGATAACTTTCCAAATGTATAATAAGTTGAAAAATTGGTCACAAATTTAGCCCTTCCTCTCAATTCCTCTCAAAATTATCTTAAAATCTGATTTAGAATTAGATTAAGACTAACGGTTCCAAATAAATGTTATAATCGATCAAAAGAACTCATATTTTTCAAAAGCATTCAAAAACTGGACTGAATTTTGTTTTCTTTCTTTTATTTCAATTATAATTCACTTGTTTTGAATGTTTCACTTGATTTTGATATCTCATTGTTTTTTTTGATCGAAAATAACGAAACTTTTGATCGAATGATCGATCGATTCATTTGTAAAATATATCGATATATTTGGCACTCATTAATGATTTTTAACAAAAACAAGAATTTTATGTAAATTTCATTCAAATAGTTATTAAATAATAAAAATTTGAATTCTTTTAGAAAAACAAAAAATTATTTATTTATTAACGAATTGTTTGTTCAATTTGTAAGTCACGACAACAGACTGTTCTAATTCCCGGTTATTTATTCAGGAATCTATTCATAATTCATTGGTTACTATCTTTTTATTGAATACCTGGCAGTAACTCAAACTATCAAATAGTTATTTATATGAAATGGATCATCGATACCATCATATAAATAAACTTTTGTTAGGAATAAGTTCTCAAATAATTAATGTAAAGTCATTAATGGTTATAATCGGAAGCAATAATTGATTGGTTTATCGCAGGTTTTCTCTCTATAAGTGGTTCGAAGAGAAACAAAATTATTGAGAGATTTCTACAGTAATTGAATTCTAATTGAAAATTATGCCTCAATTCTGCATTCAATACAAATCACATGAATTAGCACAGAATAAACAAGTTTTGCATCGAACCAACCATTCTATTCATAGTTTTTTCATACCTGTCATTAGAGAAATGGTGATATAGAAACCTCTTATCTAATTTATTAATGTAAGCCCTTCTGGACATTCATTACTTTCTGAGAATATTTGAGATTAAATTCAAAATCAATTTTTATTTTTTTTTCTAAAAAAAGCAAAATCTGTAAAAAATTCAATTTTTATTTTTGTTTAAAATAATGAGGTTTATACTCTGGTACATACTCTGATATCTGATCCGTTTCAATGATTATCAACCTTTTGGCCATTGATTACAATGTGTTATAAATTGAGAGTAAATTATTGCTTTTAACTATCAATTGACTAAAAATTATAGTTTTAGGCCATTATATCGATTATGTCCTCAATTTTGACACAATTATTGATAAATACTTTTACCGACAAATTGTAAATCGCTTTCAGACAAAACGATCGCTTATTTAAACTCAATTTAAATTTAATTCAAAAACAAAATTAAGTCTTAAATCACTTAACTCTGACTCTAATTATTTTTATTTATATAAAACTAAAGTCATTTGTCTTTCAATTAATTTTAATTAATTTATTCCCAAAATTTAAATCCAATTAATCTTTAAATTAGTTAACGATTAGAACAACCTATAAAACGGAGTCAAAAATAGGCAAAAATTAAAAGTATTTCGATCTTTAGTTTAAAACAATTTTTATTGAATTAAATTAATTTTGAAAAAACACTAAATTTATTAAACATTTTAAGTATTTATCGATTTTTTAAACATTTTTTAAAAATTAAATACAAAAAAATATGGTTTAAAAAGAGGACATTAGAAGACTTTTTCGATGACAAAAGGGGTGACTCTAATGATTGCGACCCAAACCGCAAAATTAATTAACTGTTTGTGGACATCAGTTCTCGCTTTTCTCTTCTCTTCTTCTAAATCGAAATTTTTTGCCGAATTATTGGCCGAAATCCTAAACATTTTGACTGAAATACAAAAGAAGTCATTTTTTAATTATTAGTTTTTCTTATTTTGAATTTCAGTGAAAACTTACGATATTTTTGGTCAATAAATGTATTAAATTATTTTAAATTCAATTAAATTTGAGATTAAATTACTTTTTCGTCAAATGTTTTGATTTGAAAGAAAAACACACAAAATAATGAGTGAATCGATGGCGACGTCTATTGAATCATATTTTTACTAAAACTTTTGCCAAAATTAAAAGTTATTTAAGTTTTAATTATTAATTAATTAATTGATTTATTGACTCAATTAATATACAATTAAAACAATTAAATTATTTAAAGAAATTTTTATTCAAATGATTTTCATTTCGTTTAAAAACTGATTTAATATTAGTTTAGAAAACAATTTGAAAGTAATTTAATTATTGGGAAATGTTTGACACAAATATGAATTTAGTCAAACATTATCGCATTTTTAGCAGTTGTCTGTATTTTCTCTCGAATACTATTCCAGTCGTTTTCAGAGATCTTCTTAACGGCCAAAACCAACACATTTTTAGCCCTTTCGGCCAATTCTTTCAATCTATTCATAACGAGATCGACACTAACCGACTGATCTTCTGATTCGTGCCAACAGTCATAGTCAGTGACTAAAGCCAGAGCTCCATAAATGAGCCCTAATTCAGCGGCTAACTGTGCCTCAGGAACGGTAGTCATGTTAACTATGTCTGCGCCCCAACTCTTGTATAAACGGGATTCGGCTAAAGTAGAGAATCGCGGACCTTCTATAGTGACTGTAGTGACAGAGGGATGACATTTATAACCCAATTGATTGCAACTCTCTTCAAGAATTTTTTGCATTTTTAAATCAAAAGGTCTTCCCTGAGGAATGTGCGAAACCTTATAAAAACTCCTCTTTCGAAGACACGTCCGGTCTATGTATTGGTCGACGACAGCGAAATCTCCGGGACTTAACTCCAGCTTCAAAGAGCCGCAGGCAGTGGTCACTAAGACATGAGTACAGCCCAACTCTTTCAAAGTCCAGAGGTTTGCTCTATAGTTGACATCTGAAGGATTTATGTTGTGTTTGCTTCCATGTCGTCCCACAACCACAACAGGAGTTCCTTCAATTATACCACTTATTACTTGGAAATCGCTTGGATCACCATAAGGTGTGGTTCCCACTGAAATCATTTGCAAATCTCTAATAATTGTTTGGTCTCTGTCTAAACCGGTTCCGCCAATGATTCCAATTTTTAAATTAAAATCTGATTTGTTTTGATCACTCATTTTCTTTGAATTAATGGCAAATAAATTGTACTTAAAATCACTTCTAAACTAAACCTTTAATAATCAAAACATAAATTCAAAGATAGTCTTCAAAAGTCTTCAAAAATTCAAAGTTCATGGAGAAGAAGCACATGCAATGAGCTTAGCTATGTAAGAGGAGAATGACCATGGATATTATCTTGTTATCAATATTAATCACTATAACAACAATAATGATTATGACTGAAACATACGTCAGATCTCACCACTGAATCAAAGTTCAAATAATTTTCAATAAAATTATCTTTTCTCACAATTTGTTGAAATCCTTTTAATAGAGGAATCAATAATTAATTAATAATACAATTATTAATAGAAATATTAAAATATAATACTCTATTAAATTTAATAATAGAGTCAAAACTCAGTTTTTGGCAAAACTTGAAAATAAACAATTTTATCAAAAAAAATTCTTTAATATTGAATCATAACTTTGAGTGACCCTGGTACATTCTTCTTCATGAATTTCAGGGCTTCAACCGCTTGTTTTATTGGGAATTTATGGGTTACCAATGGTTTCAGATTTACTTTACCCGATGCTATCAGTTTAATGGCCAACGGATAACTGTTTTAACAAATTCATTCATTAATTTTATATTAAAATTTAAAAATTAATCGATTAGAGGACTCACTCATCTCTAAATCTGCAAACTCCTATCAAATCAATTTCTCTCATAGCTGTGTGAACCATAGGAACACGACTTTTTAGACCTCCCAAACCTACAATTCCTACTTTTCCTCCATTCTTTGTGGCATAGATGGCCATAGAAGTGCTGGCATCGTTTCCCGAACATTCAATACTAATGTGAGGATTTCCTCCCATGTCTTTGATAATAGTCTGTGCCATTTCAAAGTCATTGAAATTGTTCGGATCGATGACATAAGTCTTGTCTGCGCCTAACTTTTCTGCTAATTCTAATCGACTTTTGTTGAGATCAGTTATAAATACTTTGTTGGCTCCGAAAGCCTTCGCACACAAGAAGGCCATCATTCCCATCGCACCGGCCCCACAAACTAATACATTCTGACCGGCAGTTATATTGAGTCTCCGACAGGCGTGAACTATACAGGCAAAAGGTTCACAGAGAGCCCCCTCCTCCCAGGACACATTATCTGGTATTCTGTAATTATGAAATAAAATGTTTGATTAATCTGAATGTCTCTCAAAATCACTGATTTTCAGAAAATTAGAAGAAATATTCATTAGTTCTAAAGACTAATTGATTTATAAATCAATGTTTGAGATATTTGTTCGAAATATGTATTATATGATATACTTGTGTAAGAAATCAGACGGATGTGAATAATAGCGTCGAAGGCATCCATTCTTAGGGGGAAGACCTCTGGCCATAGTGTTAGAAATGGGGCATAAATTATACTTTCCGTCGCGACAATATTCACACTTAAGGCAAGGAATGGCCCCTTCGACTACTACTCTATCGCCGACTTTCAAATTAGTCACTTCACTACCGACGGCCACAACTCGAGCAGATGTTTCGTGTCCGATGACTAATGGCTCGTTGACAACAAAGTCAGCCATTCTTCCGTCTTCCCACAAATGAATATCTGTTCCGCACAGTCCGCAACTTATTAAATGAATAAGAAATTCATCGTTTAATGAATTAAAATAATGACACACATGTCATACCTGTGCGTTTCTATTAGACATTCTGTTAAAAAAAAGTAAAGTTTAGGTAATATTTGAATAAACGTTAATTTGATTACCATTTAGTTCCAATTTCTCTTTAATTGGTGTCTCTTCTAATCTTAGATCGTATGGTCCGTACAATACAAGAGACAAATTGTCCACTTCTTTACCCATCAAGTGTTCCATAATTTTGACTAAAATTTTTTAAATAATTAATTTCTTTAAATATGAAAATCGTGTGAAAATTCTTAACTTTTGTCTATAGAAAGCAATGAGTGATTAAATATCTCTTATTTTTATCAAAAAATGAATTCAATATTCTATTAAATGATAAATAAATTCAATTCTTTTTCTTAATTCTATTATTTTTCGATAAAAACAAGTTTCAATAATTTGATAACTTTTTTCTGTTGACTTTTTTTTTTGTTTCAAAAGTTAAATATTTTAAAGACTGAAAATGGTTAGCGAAATGACCACGAAGTAGAGTTTCTTAAAAATTTTGCGCTTAATTTTCAAAACTCATTTTTGATTCTATCATTTATATTATAATATTATTATTATTTCAATTTAAATATTATGAAACATTGAAATTTGTAATATTGAAATTTTTTTCTATTTTAGGAAAGAAAACGATATTCTTGTTCAGTAAATCAACAAATTTAAGCAAGAGTATTCCAGTTTGCAACAAAAGATAAGCAAACATTGATATAATTAAGAAAACAATTTAATGATTGGCTTTTAAATATTTAGAAATTTTTATTTTTTTGTTATTTTATAAAATTATAATTTTATTTAATTTTGTTAATATTAAACTCAATATAATTAAACCAATTCGTGCATTATTTCACTTAAATTTTACACAAATTAACGATTCACCAATTAATCAATTTATGAAATTTGTATATTTTTTGATACTTTATAAAAAGAGATCATCAAAATGATATACTAAATGTAATTTATACATGTACATACATGTGTATTAATGTTTTATCTTTCAATTATGATTTTGAAAATATGATGATAGAAACAAATGAATTCAAATGGAGCCTCTATTTTTGGTTTTTATTGAATATATCTACAATTGTATTCAATAAAAATATTTTTTTGTCTCCAATTTTATAACAAAAAAAAAATTGATATTAAGTTTAAAGATTTTATAAGAAGAAGAAGGAGTGGAACAAAACTGAGTCACTTTCTTTAGATTTGAGATAATCTTTCAAATGGCTCTTCATTTCACTCGAATTAAAAGTTTTGTAAATAAAAGCCAGTCTTCATTCGATATCGAGGCTAATCTGAGATCGTGGGGTCTTATCGGACACACAGTTATTCAAAGACAGGAGAGCCGAACACAACAAGTGTTGTCTTTTGCGCGTAAAAAGATTTTTTGGCACAGATTAAGGCTTTCCATTCTTTGGATGTTTGTTATCAAACTATTTTATTCGTGTACTCTTTCTAACGACCATTATTTGGTCTATTATTTGGGAGATGTTTCTGGTTATATGGGTATTCCTAAACTAGAAATGGGATTAATGATGGCATTGTGGACACTTCCTGGTCCTTTAGTCATAACGGAATTCATTAAATATAAGAACACTAAACGTATGAGAAGTTGGGTCAGAATATACGACAGATTTAATAAGAATATTATTGAAGGTTTCAATCATAATATGCTTCAAAAGACTTTAATTGATAAACAGCTTCGAACTAAATTCTTGCGAAGAATCACCAGAACTATGGGTTTATTCCGTTTTTTCGTATTCGGGGCATTATTTTCTGGAGGCGGTTCCATTGCAATGGCATTACTTACCCGATGGCCAGAACAATATCGACAATCATTTCTATCATATTTGTGGTCAATTGTAAGCGTTTTATGGGTTTATTACAATCAGAAGTCAATAAAGTCGTGTCTTATTATTTTCAATCAAATCTGTTATTATATTACTCTTCGGTTCAGAAAATTTGACACAAATTTATTGCATTTACGCTTGAATTGGAACAAATACAATGAATCAAACCTTAGAAGACTTGTGGCTCTTCTTAGAGAACACGACTCTATTAGTGATTTAACACTAAATTGTAATAAATTTTGGAATCTTTTCATTATAACAAACAGTGCTTTCAAAATTCCTTTGCTTTTGTTGGCGATTCATACCACACTTTTTTATGATATTCCTCTTTCTGGTCGTTTAGTGGCCATATTCATGACGGCCTCAATATTTCTTTACACAACTCTTATTTATTACTCTGCAGCTCAGGTCGAATATGCGGTGAGTGTCCTCTTTAATCATACTCATATATATATATATATGATAGTGTTAGAAATACTAAATTGGCCATGAAAAGGGCTCAATATATATGAATATATTCATAATATTCTATATTAATATTAATCTAAAATTATATTCGTTTTATGTCTTACAGAGTCGTCGAAGTAAACTAATTCTATATTCTCTGTCAATGAATCGAATGCCCCCTCAGATTCGGTACAAACTCTTGAACACAATACAAAGGATCAGCACTCATAGCATCGGTTTCGATATATATGCTGTCCATACTATCACTTATTTGAGATACTTTGAGGTAAATTAAATTAAATTTAAATTAAATTTAAAAATTAATTTAACAGATGATTATTGGAGCCGGTATTGGTTTTCTTCTTGTGGTTGGACTCAAATTTACAGAAATGCAGAAAAACATTTTCAACAAATGATTATCATTTAATTAAAGAACTTTTATTGGAATTCAATTGAAAAATAAATTTGTAAAAAAAATCTTAAAATTTGATTTTTTGTAAATACATCTGATCTTTTTGATGATGATTTTATATCTGATCTAATATACTGTAATACTATAATAATAATATAAAATATAATATAATCTGTTTTTAATGCACTAAAATAATGATCTCAGTATTGAACCATAATTTTAAGCGATCCTGGCACATTTTTCTTCATGAACTTCAAGGCTTCGATTGACTCACTTACTGGAAATTTATGGGTTACCAAAGGTTTCAGATTTACTTTACCCGATGCTATCAATTGAATGGCCAACGGATAACTGTTTTAATTAAATTTATTAATTATTCATTAATTTTATACTTAAATATCAATAAATATAACAACTTTTAACAATTAATTCAGAATATATTACTTACTCTCCTTCTCTAAATCTGCAAACTCCTATCAAATCAATTTCTCTCATAGCTGTGTGAACCATAGGAACACGACTTTTTAGACCTCCCAAACCTACAATTCCTACTTTTCCTCCATTCTTTGTGGCATAGATGGCCATAGAAGTGCTGGCATCGTTTCCCGAACATTCAATACTAATGTGAGGATTTCCTCCCATGTCTTTGATAATAGTCTGTGCCATTTCAAAGTCATTGAAATTGTTCGGATCGATGACATAAGTCTTGTCTGCGCCTAACTTTTCTGCTAATTCTAATCGACTTTTGTTGAGATCAGTTATAAATACTTTGTTGGCTCCGAAAGCCTTCGCACACAAGAAGGCCATCATTCCCATCGCACCGGCCCCACAAACTAATATATTCTGACCGGCAGTTATGTTGAGTCTCCGACAGGCGTGAACTATGCATGAAAAGGGCTCAATCATAGCTCCCTCTTCCCAGGACACAGAGTCGGGTAATCTTATTAACGAATTAAGAAAAGCTATTATTTTAAAAATAGTTATTAATTGTAATAAAATGATTACTTATGCAAAAACATTGACGGATGAGAATAATAACGTCGAAGACATCCGTGTTTCGGAGGAAGACCTCTCGCCTGTTTATTAGAAATGGGACACAAATTGTATCTTCCGTCGCGACAGTATTCGCACTTAAGACATGGAATCGCTGTTTCGACTGCAATCCTATCTCCAACTTTTAAATTGGTGACACTCTTTCCAATGGCTACCACTGTAGCAGATGTCTCGTGTCCTATCACTGATGGCTCTTTAACTACAAAATCAGCCATTCTACCATGGTCCATCAAATGGATATCTGTTCCACAGAATCCGCAACTTTCAATTTAAAACAAATCAAATAATGTCTAAAATATGTACAATATTGAACACTTTAAAAAGTATTGATGATATACCTGTGCGTTTCCAGCAAACACTCTATAATTAAATTGAATAAAATTAATACAAATTTAAACAAATCACAGCATTTGACTGACCGTCATCTTCCAGTTTTTCCTTAATAGGCGTTTGTTCGAGTCTCAAATCTCCTGCTCCATGAATGACCAATGACAAATTGTCCAAATTCTTAACATGTTTTAAATTTTCCATTTTTTACAAATCAAGTAAAATTAACTACTTTTGAGGACAAAAGTTGATAGAAATTCAATCGATTCAATCGACACAAATATTGTTTAAATGAAAAGATTAGAAGAGCTCTTCTTTTATAATCAGAGAGAGTCTGAAATTATCGGTATTTTTTACTTCTATTAAACAATTATAAGATTAAATGCATTAAAGTATTGAGTCATCAAAACTTATCGATTGTTTATCAATCGATTTAACGGTATTTACTGGATTGTTTAAAGATCAGTTTATCTCTTAAATACTTTGACGAAATCCCTTTCATCGCTTTTATGTTTATACTCTGATGTAAAATCTCAAGAATAAAATCTGTCATAAGATATGTCATAAGATATATGATTAACCTTTACCTCTCGGATCTTAATTGATATGCTTTTAACGTAGTTTTAAGTTATTTCTAAAGATTTATTCGATAAAAGTCTCGAAAATCACAAATAATTGATTGCATTTTTACAGAGAATACACCACTTTTTCAATAAAATTCAAATTCAAGGCTTTTGTCATCTTTTAAGATATTTTGCAATAAATGATTATTCCAGTTATTACCAGTTATTCCCTAATAATCAAGTTAGACATTCTTCTCCATTCAAAGTTTAACTTTAGTAAAAAACAAATATTTTGATCCTTATTTTGTTTATTTAGTTCAATTTATCAATCAATTTGTTTTCCTAAGTTTTCATTATAAAAATAAGATTTCATTTATAAGAAATATACAATTATTATATGTTGCTTCTATGGTGTTTATTATTGAACATCTCTTATTAAATATAGGAGAGCCTGGGTTTTCCTGGTATACACTATCTTTAACTGATATCAAAGTTAGAAAATACTTGCAATCAATTTTGTGGTTAGAATACTGTCACCATGAAAAAAATGATTAATGAATAAAGAAGAATGAATACATTGGATCACATTGGATGATAAATTTACATTTTTTGATATTCAATTTAAAGATTTGTGAAAACAAATATTGGCTCAAATACAGAAAAGTGTTGATTTTGATGTAAGTTTAGGCCTGTATTTACTAATGCTTTATCCCAACGGCACTGAAAATTGAATGAATGCCAGTATTAATACCAACATTAGTCTCAGTGTCGGTTCACTTCTACCGATCCATTGATTGTGAGCAACAATTCACAGTTAGACTGCATTATCGTTGAAAAAACACAGCTGCAAAAGAGCACCGGACTATTGAGTGCATACACAATTAGCCTTTTAATGCATTCAATTCAAGTTTTTTATTCATTTTTCAGATTCATTGAAATATTCTAAAAATTTTTATATTTTACTAAACACAACATAAACTCATTAATTGGGTTCAAATTTAAAATTAATTGATTTCATTGATGTGTTTTTCCTCTTTGAGAACAATTACTTTCCAAACAAATTCATATTTAAAATTGAATACATTATTATAGACTGATTAGATTGTGGTCACTTTCCTAATATAAAATTCAAGGTTTTATGTATAATTGATAATTGAAAATTGCGAAATCGTTTTGCATTAAGTTATTCGCACTTAATATTGATAAGATATTCGTCACTCAATATTGTGATCAAGGTGAAGGTGATTGTTTCAACATTTTCCAGAAATTGATTAATTTATATTTATTTATTTGTCAATCATGAAAGTCTTGTGGAAGTCAAGAGTCATTAAACAAATAATTTAATTGAATCTCAAATTAAATATTTTCAAAACCAAATTCTTGAGTGAATCGCAACTATCAAACAATCGTCAGATATTTGAAATATTTTTGTCGCTATTATTTGTTTCAAACTTAATTTGTTTTATAAATATTTTTTTAATCATTTGGAGAAATGAAACGATTAATTAAAGATTAATTTTGTATCACCAAAAATATGAGTATTTTTCAAAAATGATATTTGAGGGCTTACCTAAGTTTGTGTCTAAATCGATATTCATTGCATTGGTTGAGTTCTGGGAATTTTATCTTTCATTTCAGGTGTTATCCCTTATTTTGCTTTCAGAAAAAAGAATCGAATGCAGAGTTTAGTTCCACTCAAACATCACTAATAAGAATGTGCAAGATAGATACGCTTACTATCTTATCCACATTATATTAATAAATAGTATGGTTTGTAACACCAAAAAAATTGTGTCAAATAATCTTTATCGTAACCAAATATTGTAAAAATTAGTGGACATATAGAAGAAGCAAATTTTCTTAAAAAGAGGTTCTTTCTTTGAAATGAAATTAGTTAACCCTGGCTGCCCTGACTACCAGAATATTATAGATCGAAAAGTTTTATCCAAAATGGTTGTCCTATATTTGTATCTTATGTTTGAATTCGCGATTCTTTTGATTCTTTGAACGAAAACCACTTTCGATGTAATTCGTGTAAAAAAGCAAATGAACTGCAATTCGTTTAATTTTTATTACATTTTTATATGGAGTCATATATTTTCTCAATATTTATTCAAAGAGAATATAAATTATATTATACTATAGTTATATAACTTATTTGTTAAACTAATAGTAATAATAATGTTATTAACAAAATAGTTGTTCACAAAGAAAATGCTGTAAACCTGAAAGCAATGCACACATTCTCTTCATATTTGATTTGAACTTCACTCCAGAATTGCTCGTATTATAGGTAGTGCCCGGGATTAACAATTTCAGAAATTTAGACATTTATGTCGATTGTTATTATAATCGGGAAATTGAAATAATAAGAATATAATAGAATATTGGTTAAGTCCCCCACCAATCCGACCAGGTGCACATTATATTGGCCTTACATATACAAGTGGGCGCACTGTTAGTCACTAATAACAATAGGGTTATAATCCGGGATTTGGGACTTTTTGGAACTTTGCATTACATTACAAATCTAACGGCACCGACAAAAGTGATGTCTTTATAGTAAAAGTCAGATTAAAGTTATCGAAATCATTCAAAACTATTGAATAGGATATCAAATTCCAATTATGCAAATCATGCAAATCATAGGTTTGACGTCTATATTGGTCTCATTTACGAGTCGGTCACTCAGAGGACAATAACTCAATCCTCTGCCATCAAATGTCTCCAAAAATTGAATTCTTTTCATTTCAGACATAATTTCAATGATTTCGAGTGTGAACTGAAGGGAAGACTGAGGAAAGCGTTGATAATTGGCTTCTATTCTACACATAGATTCTGTACATTATCTATACTTCAATTGAATTTTGTTGAATAGTTCGTCAGTTTTGGCTTTTTATAGGCCTTTCCTTCTATTTTTGTTATTTTAAAGTTTGAGTGGTTTAGTATAATATTTCCACTATCTGTCTGTCCTATTCAGTAGTGGTTTCGTTTGTCACACGAATTAATATCTCGTTAAACATAACGTGCCTTTTATTTCCTTTCGGTGCACTGCACGTGTGCGTCCTCTGTCCGTCCCTACTCTTTTGCTCCCTTCCCAGCATCTATTCATTGATTTGAGCCCCAAAATAGACAATCAATACAAAAGCCTGTTTGTGGGGGTTATGTGGGGGTTATTATGCCTTTTGAACAGTCAATAGAACACAAGTCTTTGCAATTTCTACTCTATAACTGACAGTCGAGTGGGACAGTGTCTGCCACGCGTCCGACCAACTCATACCACACCACCACCACCTCATATACCGCCTAATTGTAAGAACTGCTGACGTGTGCGGACTTACATATAATGAATTGAATAACAATTTACTAAATATATTATTATTGTATCGAAATTTGTTTGAATACAATCAATGAGTTAAACAGAATCTGATATCTCATATGAATTATGCAAAATATTATACAATTCTTGAATACATGTCTACAGAACTACTTTAGAGCACCTGTTCTGGTGTCTGTTCTGTTGTCCAATTATAAGAACATTGAATGAGATGTGTTTTTACAACTTATCTGAAGATAAATAGTGAGCGACTGTTGTTGTGTTCAGACTTCTTGAAATTGAATCGAGAAGACGCCAAACTCGAGTCCTGTCTTACACTTATGTAAAGGAAATACTCGACTCACTGAAGAACAGGTGAGTAATAATGCTTTGAAGACTTCCTACGCTTTTAAATAATCTCAAAAGTGAAGCATTCAATTGACATATAATCTGTTTTGTCGAACAACTGTTCCTCTCTTGAGATTTATATTAATATTAATACAAATATTGTTTTTAAACCAAACGATAAACTCAAACAAAAGTCAAGCTTTACTTTTGCCGATAGCGGCGACAACTTTGTAGGACACGTGTCGGCCACACGACGCCACACGACTCGCACACCTCACCAATAAGTAGTCAATTGGAAGTCATTCCGAAACATACTTTTATAGAGATTTTTAATCTTTATATAAGTTTTATGTAATAAATCGACACTCAATTGTCGGACAAAATCATAAATCGATTGCTTGTGTATCGGTGCCAATAGGGCGGTGCGCTTCACTGAAGGCACCACTTATATCAGGTAGAATTTTGAAGTATTGGCCATTGAAGACTGGCCAGAATTAGGCGCGTGCGCTACCAAAACGCCGATAATGGAGTTAATACAGTGATGTGTGTGTGATATGGAAACAGGGATTCTCTAATACTACTGATTATCTATAGGTATAACTGTTGAACAATACCAGTGCTATCACCTTATAATCAATACTATAGTCTTAAATAAGACGATTCGTAGCTGTAGTTCTCATATAAAAGAGAAGAGAGTATTAACGAGGCCTTACCGTCGAGTTTTTGTGGGAAAAGAACAGTCTGTACGACAGTTAAAACTTCTGGAGATGGAAAATATCGATCTGTCTAATGTGAACCGACAGTTTTTGGAACAACATTTTGGTCATCACCAGCATTCACAACACACACAACATTGCCAACAAACGGCAACACCACTCACACCACTCACTTCATTAGTTCTTCATTCCGATCAAAATTATTCGAGTCTTTCAGTGAATTATAGTTCAGGTGTTACTGATTCGTACGCCTTTCCCAACTACACCGAAAACAATGTTAATAATAATGGAATCGGACTGACTCTATGCAGTTCGCCATCAAATAGATTATTAGACTCCCGATCACCCGATTATTTCAGTGAAGAATATATTGATTCTCCGTATCCTTCCTCTAACGAGTCGCAGGACATGAGATCACATCCGGATCAGGAAAACTTTCGACACCGAAGACACCGGAAGAAAAAAGGAATGCAACAGCAGGTCCAACAAAGACAGGCAGCAAATCTTCGGGAGCGGAGAAGAATGCAATCAATCAATGATGCATTTGAGGTATGATTTGTTTTTTACCATTCATTGTTTCATATGATTTATTCAATAGGGCTTAAGAGCACACATTCCAACCCTTCCCTATGAAAAACGGCTCTCAAAAGTGGATACTTTGCGGTTAGCCATCGGTTATATAAGCTTTTTAGCAGAGCTGGTGGACAACGGCGGACATCCATCAGATCCTTTGCAGTCCCAAATAGCACAACAGCCCAAAAAAGTCATAATTCAATATCATTTGGGTATTAATTACTATTTCTATTAAAAGTTATTATTAAATCAAATAATTTAAAACAATAGGCAGTCATTCCCTTTCGTGGACGAGCGATGAGAAGAAAAGTTTTAAAAGCGGAAACATAATGATGGCTAAGGTATGGACTCCTGAAGATCCCCGAAGGCATAAGAATAAATGCTCTGATTCGCCACTCAATGGTCACGACTTGTTAGCCGAGTGCTGTTCAACTATCACTGATGTTTCCAATTGAATGTATTCCCAAAAATAGGTTATTCTGATTTTGAACAGATATTCTGAACTGATTTGGAACTGTATTCGAGCTTAATATCCATGAAATTATGATAATTGAAGTCTTAGTCATATTCTAGTCTTGAACTTAATATTAATATTAGTATTGAGTCAGTCCTTAGTTTTCAGTCAAAAGATGTAAAAGATTTAATGTATAGAAAAATATTGTAATCAAATAACAAATAAATTATTAAAACTCTTAATCGAAACAAAATTTATTCAAAATTAAAAATCAAATCTGAATTCAGACAATGAATGTTATGAATGAATGAACACTAAAATTCTGTTTAATTTCATATCGCTTTGACTCTAATAGTTAGGACCGGACGCAGATTTTGCCAGTTGTCTGCTGTTTATTAGTTTATGCATATCCTCGTGTGGATACCTGTGCGCCTTTACTTATGCCTCCAAAAATAGTGAACCGTTATCTACACATTTACCGAACCGGAACCGACAGAATGGCTCCGATATGTAATCATTTCTGTAATTAGTTGTAAATATAAGCATTCATTTCCTAAAATTTCTCACACTTTCAGAGATGGGTTTCACTTATAATTCATGTAGTGATAGGTCAGAGATTGGAGTTCTGTGTTAAACCAACCAAATATAAAGGCTATTCCTCTTTTTAAACACAAACTTTGCTAAAGGTTTCTAACATATTGATAAATGTTATACAATTAGTTGTGATCAGATGGACTAATATCAGCGGATACCCTGTCCTGTTACTCCTGTACAGTATTCCTGCACACTATTCCGTATTATTGAGGTTTGACAAGAATTTAATGGTTAGCTTAAACACAAAAAAATGATCACACATTTAAGGTTAGAAAATGAATCAATAAAATGAGCGATTGATTACTCATTTGGTAGACCTTATGGTAAGTTTGAAATTGGGTTTCACTGGATATTTGAGTGGAGGTCCAAATACTGATATCAAATGTTAAAATTTTATTTAATGTGTAGTGAAGAAGGTTTCGATAGGAGAGACAGTCATTTAGTTTTCACGAAAAACATTTTATCGACAATTCTCTGAGAATTATAACATCTGTGGTAAGAAAAATCGATTAAGTCTTCCAATAGATTCCAATTTATTGGACATTAAACTAAACGAATAGATATTTGTCTCCAAAAGCAAAATACAATCAAAAAGTTTAATAAAATGAAAATTAAACAAAAATTTTATTTTATTTTTGTATAAATTGTTCGAAAAATTATATAATTATAAGACATTTGAGTCTCTATTATATAAAAGCAAATTAATCCAAAGGGTGACAAAACAAGTTTTAATGTTAAGACATCTGGTACTCAATGATAATCATCTCTTTTGTTTGAGTTAGAAAACTATTATTCAATGATATTGAGGATTAAAATGACCAAAATTATTAGATGATAAAATGATGAGGTGATAATTTAACTTTAGGCTATCCATTGATTTATTGTCGATTGTTAATAGATTCTGTATTCTTATTGATTCAAAGAGTGATGCACTCGAAAGAGAAGTGAAGTTATCAGTGAATGGAATGCCATCTGAAGAGTCAGCGGATTATCACTTAATGTGATCGAAATGTTTATAATATGGCGTTTGGCAGACATTGAGCGCCAATCGATGTCTTGACATTAAAACAATCTTTTAATGGAAATTAATGTCGAAATGTGTTTCGCTTCAAAACAAAGGGATATTATGAGTGAAAACCATATATTTATTGTAATAAAAGAATCAAAACAATGAAAGAGATGGTCGGCGGCTGTTGTGTCTGCTCTGATGAACGAGGATTTTATGAGAACCCTCTCGTCTATTGTGATGGAAGTGGTTGTAATGTAGCCGTACACCAGGGTATCACAATATCCTTATCCAAACCTCTTTATAATTTACTAATTGATTGTTTGTTTGCGAACAGCCTGTTATGGCATAGTTTCTGTGCCGACGGGTCCCTGGTTTTGTCGTAAATGTGAATCTCAGGAAAGACAGGCCCGAGTCGTGAGTTATCATCACTTCTTTGTTTTAAAACACATTTAATTTAATCGATTTCTGGCAACAGAAGTGCGAATTGTGTCCTTCGAAAGACGGGGCACTCAAGAAGACAGATAACAACAATTGGGCGCACGTCGTCTGTGCCCTCTATATTCCTGAAGTTAGATTTGGAAACAACAATACAATGGAACCAATTATACTCCAATTGGTTCCTCCCGAGCGCTATAGCAGGACCTGTTCCCTATGCGAAGAGCAGGGAAAGGAAGCCAAAGCAAAGATCGGGGCCTGTATGCAGTGCAACAAACAGGGCTGTCGACATTATTTTCACGTGACCTGGTATTTGACACTTGATTTAATGTCCTTTTGATAGCATTGTATTAATCATTTTATTGTATAAATCAGTGCACAGGCGGCTGGACTTCTATGCGAAGAAGCGGGAAATAATATGGACAATGTATTGACAACTGTTCCCAATGTTTGAACTCTAATCAAATATTTTGCTTATTTTTAGGTTAAATATTGTGGTTATTGTAGTCATCACTACCAAAAACTGGTCAGTATTTGTCTTTCCTTTCGATTTGACATATATTCTGATACTTTTGATTCTGACAGAAGAAAGAGGGCGGGAATATCAAACCGATCCCAGCCTTCAAACCCATACCCAACGATAACGCAACGCCTGAATCAAGTCCTGAGAAATTTTCTCCTTCGCGACAGTCTTTGATTCAGACCTCAGGTTTGATAGAAGGCAAACATCCAAAGAAAAAGACATCTAAAGCTGGAAGTATTTCATCGAATGCTTCGATGGCTTCTCCCTCTTCAATACACTCCAACTCTAACCACGGAATGCAATCATTCAGATATGAGACCAAAATTAAGACCGAAAACAATGAAGAAACCATTAGTTCGACAAAAGCGAGTCATTCGTCTCCAATGGTCGCCGATTCTTCAGTTGAGAAATTGGTTATCGACAGCACCACTAAGAAAAAGAAAAGATCCAACGCTTCTGCCTCACCTCCAACCGCTCCTCCCATAAGTCCTTCTCCTACTCCCACTTCGTCTTCAACTGATAACAAATCGGGAAATCCATCGCTTTTTGCTTCGATATTCTCCTCTTCATTGAACGCATCTAACGGTACAACAGATGGAGAGATGACTCACTTCACAAAACCAAATATCACTACAAATTTGAGCTCAAATTCCATCAAACGGACCAAAAGCGGGTCTGATATCTCTTTAGATAAGAAAAAGTTGAAAAAAACGCCACAAATTTTGATACCACCGTATGTTCAATAGTGTCTGAATTGTGTCTCTAATTATTAATTAATTATTTGTTTAGAACTCCCGTAAGGACTAAATCTTCGACAAAGGAATACAGCGATTCCAAGACTATTCCCATCAAAAAAATTCGTAAAAAGAGATATGAAATCAATTGCGAAGATCTCTCGAATGGAGTTCTGTAAGGAATTTGCTTTCATTTTAATTACCGAATAACTATTGAATTCTTATATGAAAGCATTCTATAAAGCACTGCATGTCTTAGTATTGAATGGATTTCCTAATTTGAGATCACTTTTAGTTTGGTTTTCACTTTTCAATCGCATCTCTTTTGAGTTGTTTTTTTAGTTCTCTTTATTTCATTAAAATTGATTTATATTAGGAAACGGTTTAACCCTATTTGTGTCAATCCTGAAACTGACCATAACTATCACCGGTGAGTGCCTTCCCTCACATGCTTTCTCTCATAACTATTCTCTTGGATTAAATGAATTTCAAATCTTATTTATTTATTTATTTGTTTATTCTGAGCACTTATTGCATGAAATTATTAATTAAGAGAATGTTATGCAAAACGACAACCAATTGATTGAATGCATAAAATATAAGACAATTATTGAATAAATTTATTTAAATTTCAGTTCAATTCCTGTGAATCACCCGAATATGACTCCATTACAAAACGGTTACTCAAACTTAAACGATAAGTCGAGCTCTTGGTTTAACACTTCATCCCAGAACTCATATAACGACAGCATATCAAATATGATGTCCACCGATGGATCTCTTCCTCCGACTAAAAAGAAAAACTCTGAACACATAAAGTGAGTCTTTATTAGTGTTTATCTCAAAACTAATGAAACGTTAACTCAAATAAAATGATTTGTTCTTATAATCAGTGATAATATGCCTCAAACTTTGGAGCAATTATTAGAGCGTCAGTGGGCACAGGGCTCGCAGTTCATTGTAGATCAGGCCCAACACTTTGACATCGCATCCCTACTCTCGTGTTTACATCAGTTAAGGTCTGAAAATAATCGCTTAGAAGAGAGGGTTAGAGATCTGATGACTCGAAGGGATCATCTGTTGACTGTTAACGCAAGACTGGCTCTGCCCGCAAATAATGTCTTTCCCATTAACGGTGCGTTGAGTTCTTTAAACTCAGGTAATATTGGAGTGAGTGGAGGTCCCTCTGCATCTCCCCTCAGCCATCACTCGACACACTCGGCCCTATCGGCCGCTTCTTCTCCTCGAACTCACGCCAACTCTCCATCGGATGTACAAAATAAAAGTCTTCGAGTCTCGAGTCCGGGACAGGCCAAGAGTCCATCGCCAGCGCGAACTCCCTCAATGTCAGGACTACATCCTAACAATGAGTCAATGGCTCACAATTCCTCACAAATATATTCTTCAATGTCTCAGAACTTTGGAAATAATTGTGTGGCCAACAGTTCTATTGGAAGCACTCATTCATCGCCCTCTCCTCATAGCTTTTATAGTTTGCCATCACATCCAACACATCCATCACATTCACAAAACTCTAATTATATTCGAAAGTCTAATAACGGCTCCAAATAGAAGATAAAAACATAATTTGTTTTTCATTTTATTTATAAAAATATATTTAATTTGTGAAAAACGGGTCGAACTCTGACTTATATTTAATTACTTTGATTCGAGTCATTGAGTGAATGAATGACCAAAAATACAAATAACTAGTTTTAGTTATAGTTTTAAATCATTTTAATGACTAATATATAAAAATTTAATTTCTTTTATCATTATTTTGAAAATACTTTTTAATTATTAAATGTTTTTATTTATTTGTAAATTATATCCAAATATTTATCACTAAAAAAGTTTTGAAAGTATTGTCCTCTCGACTGTTCCTCAACTGTCCTCTCAATTAAAGGCAATCTCTGACTGAATGTGAGTTTGAGAGACATTTTGATATGTTTGAGAACATAATGACCTCAACTCTATTCCAATCAATTATATTTTCAATTTATCTGTCAGTCCATAAAACGGCACTCTTTTGAGTCAAGAGATAAGCTTTGGTCTCAAAATAATTGTCTTTTTAAGTATGAAAATAAGGGACACAAATGAGAGAACGCTTTCCGATTAGAAACTCGTTTTTGGAGGAAATGACACAAATTTATATCAGAATTAAAAATCTTTGAAAATATTTTAATTAATTCAATATTTGATTATTATTTCATTAACTCTATTATTAGATAATTATTTCACATAATTCCTTCAATTCATCAAAAAATATATAATTTTCATTATTTTTATCAATATTTTGATCCAATTATTTGCAAACAGTTTTCTCATTAAAAACCATTTGATTTAATTCCGATTTTGAATTAATTCCAAAGATTTTAACTGATTTATGAAATTCCTTAAAAACTGCAATAAAATGAGTCGATTGGAAGGCATCGGAAACAGTGTTTTGCAATACTTGTCATAAATTAAACGGAAATTCCCTTAAATAACGAAACAATTTATCAAATCCTGAAATCAGACAAATTTTTTTAAATAATTCGATTAAATGATTAAAAATTCAAATTTTATGTAAAATATTGTTTGATATAGAATTTGAGAAACAGTTTTGTATTAATAATACAATTATTATTATTAAGCAGAAGGAGGCCCACATTTTCAGTTACTAATGGTTTGATATTTGATTAATTTTCACTCATTTTCATTGATTTGATTCACTTTTTAAGTTTGGTTTTTATTTACAATTCGTTTAAAAGTTATATAAATATAAATTAATAGCAAATTATTTACAAATATTTTATGCAATTTTAGATTTAAATGAATTTTTAGCGTCTTTTCTAACAAATGATTGGGTTTTCGCTGAATTACTATAAATTATATATAAAATGAATATTTGTATGTATTCTTAAAATAGTTGCTGTTTTCGTATTTATAATGTATTTATATGTCATTCCATTAAAATTTTGTAAAATTGTTTCAAATATTTATTAATTTTTTAATTACTTTTATATCATTTTCTTTTAATTATTAAATTATTATTAAATAAAAAAAGTCTTAGACTTCGGTCCCATTTTTTGGACGACAGAAAAGCCGTCAAATTGAAAGTCAAGACTATAGGTTCATAACTATCGGAATAACCGGATGAGTCACAGTTTGACAGTTTCTCTCCTGAAGTCTTAATAACTTTAATGAACTCCTAATACAAACTGAAAGCAAAAGCAAAACCAAATATAAGGAAAAATTTATAATTAAATCATTGGTTAAAATCATCGAACCGTTTGATTCAGAGGAGAGCCAAACGTGTTTTATAGAGTCCCCACAATTCAAGCGATTTCTAAATTAAAAATTAAATTTTAATTAATTGTTTGACACATGAGTGACAACAGAGACAAAAGAGTAATGGAATGCATACTTTGGATCTCTAATCAAGAGTTTACGTATAAAATCCTTCGCTTCTTCTGAGACACAACCAAATAAATATGAGGGGAAGTCTAGCGGACCATTAGTTATATTACAATAGGTTTCTTGTTTATTGTCACCCGTGAATGGCGAGTGGCCCGACAGCAACACATACGTCAATATACCAATACTCCTATCAATAGAAAAGTCATTTGAATGAATAATACTGTTATTTATATATGCATTGAATGCGTGATCAGGAAATAAATGAGAAATAAATTCTTAGTCTTTTAGTCTTTACTTCACTTTAATTAGAAATTTATTTTTTCATTTAATTTTTTTTGAATAATTTTGCGTCAAATCAATGATAAAATGCTTACAATACTTGTCTTATAACTTATAATAGAAGAAAAAGTATAATAAAAAGTTGTTTTACTGTTATTTAAATATATTTGCAATAAATTACTGATAAGATAGCAATGAATTGTAAGACATGAAAGACATACCACATATCAGAGGCCAAACTGATCGGTTCGTATTGCAGTATTTCAGGCGCTAAACAACACAACAAATACAAGAAAAAGAGAATAAAATAATCCCATAATAAGTATATAATAAATATATTGTAATAAATATTGTATTCGAATCTAATCTTTACCTAAAATACAGTTTTATATTTATTTACATAAAGTGAGGCTTTGATGCCTTCAAAGGCATAAGAAGAGTCGGTTCCAGTAATTCACATATTAAGGTATGGTATGAGGTATGGGGTTATGTATTAAACTTATCAAAAGGATCAGTCAGTCACTCACCGACATAGTCAGGTGTTCCTACAATTTCTCTGAGTTCTGCTCCTTTAGTGAGAAGTCTGGATATACCAAAATCACAGAGTTTAACGTCACCCGACGGGAAAGGACTGGTCAGCAAAATGTTTTGTGGCTGTTATAGTGAATATCAAATTGTTATGCAATTCATTAATATTTACTCAAATTGAGAGCAAAAAATAAGAGCAAAGATAGTCGACAATAACCTTGATGTCGAGGTGGGCGATATTGAACCTGTGCAAGTGTTGCACCCCTTCCACTATTTGTCGCATAAGACGTCTACAATGATGTTCGGCAATTGAGTCATTCTCATCCAAAACCCGTTGCAATTCACCGCCTTCTGCCCTATAAAAGCATAAAAACGCGAATTAAATAAACATTTTATACAAAACACCTAAAAATCGTCGAATTCTTTGTTTTCTATAAAAATGATTCATAGAAACGATTTCGACATTTCTTAACAGAAAGTGTTTTTCCAAATGCAATGTCTTTCATCTCTTTCGTAACATAAGACAACACTTTTCCTTTACTTAAAAAGATATTTAACACAAATTTTTATAATAAATGTTCAAAATTCTAAAAATAACATCCGGGTTCGGGTTCGGGAAAGCACTCACAATAGTTAGACTGCATTTACGCACATTTTTTAAAACCATTTTCTCCGAGTTATATATAGATATGACTTAAAAGTATTTGAGAAATGCGACACATTTTTCCAATATATATGAATACCAGGGGAGGGCTAGGGGTGGACTAACCATTCCATCAGTAAACAGAAGAATAAAATGCCTGACTTCTCAAAAATGGAGGATCAGTTTACTGTCGAATAATGAACTAAACAAAGAATTTGCAAATAATTTCTCATTATTTTTGATGTAATTGTTTTTGGGTTTGTTTTTGTCCCAAATAATGGCAAAAATCTCGAATTATCTCAATTTAATGCAAAGCCGTGAATAAGAGACACAAAAATATGTGATACGAACTAAAAAATTGTTGAACACATTCATGAGCTGAAACTCTCTTCAGGGGTTTCTCAGAATATATTTTTAAAAATCTAAAGCCTGTGTTATGTTTTGGTTGTGCGACCCTCTGGTAACCCTCTGGTCACCCCTGAAGAGTGCCAACGAATAAATTTGAATTCAAAGAACTGATTCTAAAGTTGAGAACAGAGCAAATCTGATCCATATATAAGTTGTATGGTTTTCGTGCTTTAAATTCTTGTTTCGAATCATTAATTATTGTTTTGTTTTTCAATTCAAACATAAAATCATTTAAAAGTAAAATCTTTTTCTGACTTTTATTCGAATGGCTTTGGATTTAACGAAAGAAATATTAACTAAATTAAGAACAAATGAATGCATTAGAAAAGCCTCAGAAAAGCCTAAACTACTCTTAAATCAGGTTTCAGTCATTCAGTCACTGACTATAAATGAGAGGAAAAAATTGCCAAAAACTAACTTTGATTTTAGAAACAAGTTTTCAAATCAAAGCATTTAATAGAATTTATAATTAATATAAATATTGAATAATTAGATCTCTTTGTCAGACATTAAACAAAGTGTTTCGAAGTGTTCTTACATTTCAAGCATTAAAACGAATTCATTCGGCGTTTCATAAAATTCATAGAGTTTTACGATTCTTTCGCTTTGATTAGTGGTTAAAAGGACTCGGATTTCGTGTAGTATCTCATGGCTCACATCTTTAGCACGTCTTCTCCTTTTGATAGTTTTGGCCGCATATGTCTGATTGGTTTGTTTGTGGACACACCGTCTAACCTGAGCGAACTTTCCTCTGAAAACATATAAAAATATATTAAAATAAAACAATTTTTTTGATAATTATTTTCATAAATAAATAAATAATGAATTTATTTGAATATTTTTGTTTGAAATGCGACACAAATTCTTCATTAATATTCATTAAGAACTCATAAAAGATAAGTCGTTTCAACAGAGATATAGAGAGAGGATAAAACTGGAATTCCTAATAGTGTGGGAAATTAGACAGAATCCCCTGGAAATACACACCACAATCAAATCAATGACCATAATTGGGAATTCAAAACTGAAAAAACTAGAACTACACCACTATTATACCACTACATGTGAAGCACCAGCTATACCACTATAACTAGAACAAGTACGGGCACCACTACCACCACCAACAGCTTGATTACAGTTAGGCTAAGAATTTGTAGACAAATAAAACCAATTAATGAAAACAAGGCTAACAATTGTGTACACTATGGGATCAAAAATCATTTTTTGGTCAAATCATATGATATGTCCCTCAATTGATCTGTCCCTG
Source organism: Minunthozetes semirufus (assembly GCA_034699985.1). Taxonomy (NCBI): domain Eukaryota; kingdom Metazoa; phylum Arthropoda; class Arachnida; order Sarcoptiformes; family Punctoribatidae; genus Minunthozetes; species Minunthozetes semirufus. Next base: position 72,527 of record JAQIXD010000007.1, read on the forward strand.
AGTGGTAACTGCGATACGTTTTTTGACCAAAAATGTATTAATTAATGCAATCGGTTATCGTTATAAGGATTTCCGAATATTTATCAAATAAATGGTTCAAAAAGTAGCGAAATATTGATTAATATTAAAAGATTTAATAGTTTTAGAGGTCTTTTGATGGCCTTTACGTCAAATATTGGGCTGAAATCTAATAAATAATTTCGTGAAATCTTACGAATGATTAATACTTTTCATTTTTTTGTTTCTTTTTATTTAAAAAACTGAATTTCAAACACAATTGCTCTCAGATTTGTTAATAAGTTAGAGATTGAGGTCAGGGTTTTCGAAGAGTTTTTTATAAAACTCAAACACAATATATTTATTGAAAAAACAGATGAATTTTGTTGTTATCTGTTATGTGTTCACAATTTAAGCGACAAAAGCCTTCAAATGACTTTTGCCCAAAAATGTTAGTAAAGGCGTATACATCGGGCACTGTCTTCAACGATATTAAGAAAAAGTGAACAAATCTTTTAAATTCACGATTTCTAATAGATGTGGGCGTTCTCTAAATGAAAGTGTGTTACACAACAAATGAACAAAATATTCAAAAACAATTAAATATTCGTCAAATTGTTAACATTGGAGTCAAAAAGCAAAGATTTGTTCATAACTGTTCTCTATTATAGGTTTGTCTTAATTTATTGATTTATAGCCAAAGAGATCGACAAAAATCAAAAAGAATAAGAAAAACAAATAACAAACGGTTTGGAACTGTTTGGAACAGTTGGGAACGAATCGCAAATTTATTTCATTTCCAATAAATTATTATTTATTTATTTTTCTAAAACACTATCGTTTGTGTCCTTTCCTTTCATTCCCTCTCCAAATGAAAGCGATTTTTGACGCCTAATAAGCGCTCAAACATTTGACGACTAAAATTAGAATTGAATTTCAAACAAAAAACATAACTATTTCTGCCTTTTCTTAAAGTTTTATTCATTTTTAAGCCATCGCTCAGAGATTGTGAGAAATGGAAGAAAAGAATTGAAACGAATCGCATGTGAGGGTCATTGCCATAAAACTTATAGGTATAGATAGAGGTAGAGTTATAGGCAATACATAAATAAAGGGGAAAAAATTCTAACAAAAAATAAATTGAAAATAAGATAACTATTGAATGGATTTTGTGGAACTCGAGTTCACAAACCATAAGAAATAATATTTTTTTTTGATTTAAATTCAAAATAATTATATAATGGATTGTATCCTATGTTTACAACCCTTCACATATCATTTCATATCATTTTCTCTTCGGTCGCGTATTTATAGATCAGTTTCAAACAGAGAGACGATTATGGATGGGTTAACGCCAGACTTACATACCATTCCATTGTAGGGACATTCCATTCAATTGGACAAACGTTTCTTTCAAAAAACTAGATTAACATCAGATCACACGATATCTAACTATTTGTGGCTAACAATGGTCTCCAAAATAAACATCAAGTCATTAGTCCGAACAGTGAATCACGTCATACAAGTTATTGGACACTATTTTTATATAATTTTTCCACAATTTTTAAATTTATTATAACTTTAACTAAGGTTTTGATCTAAATTTAATCTCTCTCTCTCTCTCTCTCTCTCTCTCTCTCTCCCTCCCTCTCCTATCGCTATTTCTGTTATATTACGGTTATCGATGTCTGCCCACTAATCCTGATTTTAGTGTTTGAAAACATGAGCCGCCAATCAGTGACTTAACTAAAGCCTTAATAAATCAAATGCTTTGAAATGAAAATTCAATGAATTGGGACTCGAATTGTATTAATAGAAAAACAAGATCTAAAAGATCACAAAAAAGTTTAGTTTTGTTGAGTAAACAAATAAATAATTTTAGTCTCATTTGAACTAAAAGTTGGTCTAAAAGTCAAAATAGAAGATTAAATCGGAATTTATTTGGTTTTTGTTTATTTGCTTCAATAGTTTTGTGTCGGTTTCCCTCAAAGACAGAGACATTTCCTTGAGTTCTGAACATTGTTTGACAATCAAATCAGTGAATCACTGGTTTCCCTTCATTTGGCTTCAGAGCCCTTCCCATAGAATGAATGAGTCGTTCACACATTGACAGCCCTAAGCCTGACAGCTGGTACTGACCTTAACCCTCTTGTATACCATTATTATCGTATTGTAGTTAACAATATTTGTTTAATAATTTGCTCTCTTTCTGTAGCTTTAGATTCAGAATCTGTGATCACTTAACACATACCCGACCACTAAGACTTTAGTCACTGCTCACAGATATAGTTAACCTCATAGTTATGGTAAAGATGGTAGTAATGGTAGTAATGGGGCAGTTGTGTAGTAGTTATGAATCTTATGACAGGTGAGAGAAAAACTCATTTCTCGTTTCAAAAGAAAATATTCAAATAACAGGTGTTCTTAAGATTTTAAAAACTTTCTATTGTGTGTCCAAATGGACACCATTTTCAAAGTTCACGATAAAAAAAATAATGGGAGAGCGGAGGCGAACACTTATTTGGGACAATTGGCTACTTGTGGGCCACCGGAGCTTTGTTTTGAGATTATCTCTCAATCAGTTTTCAATGAATATATGATTTATATGTGAATCAGAAAAAGATGTTATCAAAAGAGCCATCTTTTAAATTATAAAATTCAAAAACAGTTGTCAAACGACACATACCTCGCAAACGGCCTGCTTTGCACCTCGTAGTAGTCAGTGACCGCTTCCGTCTTAATGTTTATAGCGAGAGGACAGTTATCTTTAGTAAGAAGACCTCTGATCTGATTGGGATCACTGGCCATAATTGGCAAACATTTAATAAAAGATAAATTTAAAAGAAAAAAACAGTTGAAACAAACGGCACTCCAATACACTGTTTGAGGCACTCTATCAGAGGTACACAAACCGTAACTAAACGAACACTGAGTTTGGTTTTACTCTACTCTTGAGTGTAGACACTGTAGAGCCCAACCAGTTCTCAATACTCGACTCATTGCGTTATAGAGTCATTATTTTGGGTCAAAATAGAAGTAACCATCTCTGGAGCGCAGGTCTTTCCACTCATTCATATACACGAATACAGTAAAAATTTTGAAATGCCGAACGGTAAGCGTAGTACAATTGAAAATCTTTAGGTTTACATTTTAATATAAATTCAATTCAAAACATCAAAAATGATCAGAACTTCAATCTTTCAATAATTTGATTCATTTATCTTATCTTTAGAAAGGATTAAAATCTAAATTTTGGGAATCAATTGATAATCTTTATGTTTATTGTAAAGATTCACGAATGTACTCTCCATAGACCTAATGCTTAAAACTCCGCTACCGTTCGGCATTTGAAAATTTTTACTGTATAACGTTCATTCATTGAACTGCCATCTCTTCACTCAACACAACATTTAATTTACAATTTTTAAACGCAATTACAATAAAATATCAGATATAAATCAAAACCATTTTTAAGTGAAATACAAAACATTTATTGAAACAAAATCAATAAAATCAATTGAAATAAAAATTATTTATTTTATTTAATATTATTTAATAATTTTTATGAAATCATTTATTTTTAAATTAAAATAATTTTAAACTGAGTTTTACTGAATATCTGTATAACGAAGACCACAAACCGGGTATTGGCTATCAAATGATTTTCTTCCGTTGAAGACCTCTACTTATTGGGTGTCTTCTCATTGGATAAAAGTTTTGAACACTTTTGAAATAACGATATTTGAAAAAACTGTTCACAAAATATAAATATTTTTTTGTTTGATTTTTGAATCAAATTTTTTCATTAAATTAAAATCAATTGCTTTTCTTGTGGTAATGCAGTCCAGCAGTGATAGTGTGGACAGTGTTGTGAGCGCAGGTCAGTTGGCCAGCGGTGGGCCGAAGCTATCATTAGTGGCTCAGTTCGACGATATGTGTCGGTTCGCAAACTCTTTGATTACAGTCGACGAACAATGTATTGATTTTGTCTTAATTTGATTCCAATAATCTTCTGATTGTTTCTCTTTCTTTATTAAGCATTAATTGATTTACTCAGAAAATGCGAAGAAAATAGGATGGGATGGCTGTCCACTAAAAGAGAGTTAATTGAAACCAAGATTCGAATGAACGAATTGGAGGAACAAAACAGAGAACTCGTCTCTAATCTAAAACACGTGAGGTTTGGGTTCGGAAAAGAAGTCCAAAATAGAGAAGAACTCTTAAAACAAAGAAATGCTTTAAGAAATCAATTGAATGCTATCAAAGAATTTGTTTTGTCTGAAGCAAAGACTGGTCAACAATACGCTGAGACCCGAGAAAAGGTCTTATCGTTTATGAATTTAAATCATTTGGAAACAGTCAAAGAAGACACCAATGAATCAATAGAAGGACTCGATTATGACGTCACCGAAGAAGATATTCTAATGGAAGCAAACAACCGGTCGTCGAGACGTCTCTCGAAAAGAAAGAGCACAGAATGCGATCCGTTTCCCGAAAGAGCCAAATATGCGAACAAAGAAGAGACCAAAGAATTGGATTTAAAAGAAACGGTATTTGAGAAAATGGCGCCAAAGGCTGAGTTCGACGATAATATCGATTTGGATTCACCGACAGCAGGAGATCCGCCCCGACGTTCATTCAATTTAAACCCAATCGCCAACAGATTGGGAACAATGACTCGAAGCTCTCCTTATATGAGTCCAAACCCTCGAATCTTTCCGGAAGCAAATCCTCGAAACCTTTCACCAATTTTTTCAGTCACTCCTTTGGAGGAAAGGAAACATAATTTGCATCAGAAGAAGGCCTTTAAACCGGTTTACTGCGGTCCCTGCCGTCAGGCCATTGGTTTCTTCGGCACATTTTTATGCTGCGAAGACTGTCGAGCTGTTTGTCACACCCAATGCAAGTCTAAGCTCCCGATGCCGTGCATTCCATTCAGAAAACCAAACGGAAAGAGTTCTCAAATGGTTTTGATCGCGGATTTCGCGCCGCAGTCCAGACCTATGATTCCCGCAATTATTATCCACTGCTGTAATGAAATTGAAAAGCGAGGCATCAATGAAGAGGGCATTTATCGCAAATGTGGTTCCGATAAAGAAGTCAAAGAACTTAAGGATAGAATTTTGAAATCAAAGACCGGTATTCCTGTGCTCTCTCACTATGACGTACACGTCTTGTGCGGAGTCGTCAAACAATTTCTTCGTCAATTAGATGAACCATTAGTTACGAGAATACTTTGGCGAGACTTTGTTCGGGCCTCAGGTATGTGTTGAGCACATCCTTTAGTTTGTGATTCAATTATTAATTTATTTGATTATAACCTATAGATCAGGAAAACCCGGATCAGGAAAAGGCTCTGATAATGCAAACCGTTGAAGAGCTGCCGACAGCCAACAGAGATAGTCTGGCGTTCCTTATGGTTCACTTAACTAAAGTGTCTCATTCAGAGGGCAATCAAATGGATAGCCGAGGATTGGCTAAAATATTTGGGCCAACAATTGTTGGCCATTCTATGGTCGATCCCCCGATGACTGAAATTTTAGCAGAAAATCCAAAACAAATAAAAGTAATGGAAGCGCTCTTCAGAATTGCTGACGAATATTGGAATGGAATCATTACTGCAACCAATTCTTGGGAAACAAACAATAGATGTAAACATTTGTTCTTTTATTTTGTTTTAAAATAAACTTTAATTCACTTAATCTTTAAACAGACGGCTCTCCCGATCGAAGAATGACTGCTAACAGTAGACTTATGGGAACTGTTCAAAGAGGAACTTTAACTCCTTTACGAAGCGCTCATTCAAAGGGAGCCCTTACTCTCAAACCATTGTTTTAATGTAAAACAAAACACAAAACTATTTATTATTTTATTTTCTTCTTTAAAAGCGTTTAAAAAATACTTAATATTATTATTATATCAAATATTTCTAACAATTGTCACAAATGGCTCTGAATTTACTTTATTTTTAATTTTTATAAATTACTCTTTAATTTTGTCTCCAAATAAGTTTTGCGTTTTTATCATATAATATGACTTTATTGACAAAAAAAAGCTTTTGTGTTGAATTAAAAGTGAATTAAATTGTGGACATTATTTGCCTCAAATTATTAGATTCTTATAAATAGATGATTAGAAATGTTGGCTCAAATAACTCGTGTTTAGTGTCTTACTCTTTAGTGTTCAATCAGATGGAAATATCTGCAGTGAAATGAAGTGCAAAACCGATAATATAGTTATAGTTATATGTATTTCTGAATTAATACAAAAAGAAATAATTGCTTTAAATTCGATATATTATAAGTAATTATTTGGTTTTGTCTTTAGTTTGCATTCACTCGACATGAGTTGTATTGAAGTCTAAGTACTTGAGGGTTGAGCTGATAATCAAAAGATTTGTTATCTGTTGGGAGGTTTGTTCCAAACACTCATAACCTTTAAAATTGATTCGATATTATATTTCTATTAAAGTCTTATTACAAATACTTTTAGCTTAAGATTTGAGGCGTTTTTATACCAATGATTGTTAAGAACCAAAAACTGATAAAATGATTGTTTTTCTGTTATTCACATAAAATGATTTGAATTTATTGCGAACTCAAGAATAATAAGAATAATATTTTATTAATTAATATATAAATTATTAAATGATAACGAAATGTGAAACCAAAAGACTTTAATCAATCGATCGTTAAAATGCTTTCAATTTTGTGTTAACTTATTATCAGTTAATTATTGCGATTAAAGTCTCGATGAGTGAACCGATGGCTAAACTCAGTGAACAAAACTGTGATCTCATGAATGGAGATCTCAACAGATCTTTTGATAGAAGCAAATCAGACAAAACTCTGAGACAGAGCTATGAAATGAAAAGTTTACTCAAATCTAATTCTAATAACAATTGTAATAAAAATTTGCCCCAAATATGTGATAATCAGTGCATTGCTATCGAATCTCAAGCAAACGACTCAACACAACAAAAGTGATTCAATTGATTGCTAAACAAAATTCAATTCATTTTTTTCTTCTTTTAGTTCAGTTCACAAAACGACTCCAATTACTACTAAAGTAAGTTTCGAAGACCAGTCCACAGAACAGACATCATTATTAGTCAAAAACGGTATCAATAAAGTCGAAGACAATTCCGCCTCTCATGATAACAACCAGAGGATAATGGAAGTGGTAATGAATGACTCATTTATTTATTCATTTTCTCAGTTTATTTAATTCATTATTATATCGATATTTTGATAAGTTTTCACTCAAATGACAAAACATTTTATTGTTTGTTTGATAATTCATTATATGACGCAAATTATATCTTATTTCTGCTAATATCATTCACCATTGATCATGGTAATAATGCCAATATCTATAGATATTAATCACAAGATATAATTCTTAACACAATTTGAATATTTTCTACATTATATAATAATAATAATAATAATAATAATAATAATACACTAAGTTTTAGAATCTAATATTAGATATATTTTAACCTTCAGGTAATACGATTTCAACACAATCTAGTACAAACTTTCTTATTTTAATCATGTTCAAAACTTTTCAATGAACCATGATCATGGTTTTGATTTTAAAAATGATTAATCTATACTTTGAATGCGTAAAAGTCTTAAAGAGAGAGATCTTGGAATATGGTTGGTATTATATTTTAAAAATTGACGATAGGACTGATGTAGCAAATTGATGCACATATTTCATTAAAGTTAATTATAATTTAGTTTAATATTTAAACTTAAATGACTTGGAGAGCCGTTAAGAACGATCAAGGCTTATGATAATGTCTCTCTTTTTTCATCTTTTTTTGTGATCATTAATTCGATAATTTTTACATTAAATCTTAAGGAATGTAATCTAGAATATGAAAAAAATTGTCTCATGTGTTACCAGTGTCTTACCAAATGTGCCACCATGTAATCATTTTTTTTTAAATTTGTCCATTTTCTTGTAATTTTTAGTTTGCTTTTAATTTGCTTTTACTTTGCTTTCATTGTATTTATCGATTGAACTGAAAATTTATTTAAGAATTAAATAATTTTTAATCAAAAAAATGCTTATTTATAGTTACGTGTGGTGGTGCGCACGTGTACAGCACCCGACTCATCTAAAAGGCCGTCTGCATCAGAAATCAATGATTTACTTAAGTCATACCTCTAAGAATCGAAGCTTTACTTAAATCTCTAAATTGAAAAAATTTTCAATCAATTACTGGCAAAACAATCCGATTCGAAACTTTGGACTATTCCTCGAAATTGAAGATCCATATGGAGGACGACATAACCCACAACTCTATTTAAGTCAAATGAATTGTTCGGGTAATCGTTAATCACTTTAAGACACAAAAAATAATAACTTTGAAATAACATTAATAGTAGTGGCGGACACACCGGTGCCTAATTTGGCAGAAATCTATCCTCAAGCAAATAATGAGACTTCAGTTCTGAATGAAGATAATTATCCGGCTTTAGATTTGATGACAGCAGAAGTGGTCAGACCTCAGATTCTCTCCAATAATACAAATGACGGCTCAAAGCGTAGGAAAAGACTAGCGCTTAGGGCTCACCACAAATCTTGCAAAATGACTAAAACTGAGATTTCAATCAAAGAATTGAATTTAGAGGAAACCATTCTCTATCCGACTTCATTCAAAACTGTAAGCTGTACCGGAACTTGTCATAAGCACAGCACACAAGAAATGGTAATTTTCAGCGAACATTACATTCTTTTGAATTCTTTTATTGAATTTATTTGAATTAAATGTTGTCTAAAAAATAGGGGAATCTCTTCTCATGCAAACCAAGTGATTACAAAGACATCAAATTTGTATTTTTGGATCAGAACTCAAATCCGAGAATAAAAAGAGTGAAGAATTTTTTGCCACAAAACTGTCAGTGCATTAAAACAAACACTTTTTGATTTGTTTTCTCCATTTCATCAAAAAATTAATAATATTTTAAGTTTTTTGAATTCAAATCAAATATATATTAAAATATATTATATTCGACTCATTATTACCTTTTATTTGCGGACAAAGACTTAAATATATATTTGAATAATAAATCATAATTTACTCAAATATTTCAATAATTATTGTATTTTAAGTCAAATATAATAATAATATTCAATAAATTATAGAAAAGTATTTATTTTTGAATTATTTTACAAAAAAAAGTATTAAATCATTAATTAATTGAAACCAATTTAAGTAATAAAGACATGTCTTATAAATGTTATCATCTGTTATATGGATGAACATTAGTGGCGGCCTTTATGTTGGTTTTGATAGTTGCCGGCGCTTTACCAGTTGGACGATTAGATGAGGCCGTCTGTGGGACAGACATAGGGGGTCCGACCGGACCTTTCATTGGAGGGGCTATTGTTTTGAGTCCTTTTCCAAAAGTGATGGCAGCGATAAGAGCTGTTGTATCTGCCATAAGACAGGTCTGGCTCTGATTATGTCTATTAGTTTCGGTCTCCCACTCATCCCTACTATTCTTTACTAAATCCGTCAAATTATTAACGATTTTGTTGGCAGACGTCAACTGTTTCTGACTTTGATCTGCACTCAAATTAGAGACTTTTGTGTTAATCAGACTCTCTTTGGCCTCAATTTCAGGTTCGGGTTTAGTCCTCAAATAGTCGGGAACCATATCGTGATTGAATGACTGGACTCTTCCTTCAGTTAATTTCATCAGTTCTTCGTCAATATCTGGACTCAATAGTAGAGGAAAGAGTACGCGATTGTGAAGAGGAGGCGTTTTGTCGTTTCGAAGGATTTTCATTAAATTATTGATTTGTGCCGAAAACACAACATAAGAGTCTATGAATTGTGTCCACGAAATCAATTCGTATTCGGCTTCCATTCGATTAATGAATGTCATCAAAGCATTCTTCAAGTCTGAGACGCGAAGAATCAGTGTATCGACCACTCCTTCCAATTGTTTCTCTTCTCTGTCCATAATTTAGTTCAAAAAATGACAATAATTTCAAATATTTGTCACTTTTTTTGTCAACAAATTATTGTTTCTTTGTTTTGCTCACAAAAGACGTGACGTGAAAATGAGTCAATCATTTTATTATCCCTTTTCTCAGAGCCAATGAAATTGCGAGGATTGCAAACACTGAATACAGTCTAATCAAAACTATAAAATCAAATTCATTTTTTTAAATCAATTATCACAACTTAATCAAGAGACATAAAGAAGGAGCGAAGTAATCAAGCTTACTTTTATGCCAATTTTAACGCATTTATTGTTATTGTTATTAACGAAGTCAAGTTTTAAATATTACTTTAATCGACAGAAACTTATAAAATAGTGATTTGAGTGTAAAATAATTTGAAAAAATGCGTATTCAGTGCATAATATTTGGGGGTAAAGTCAGCTGTTCTGAAGGTTACTCTGAGGGCTACTTTGAGTCTCCTTTTATTTTATACTAAACTTTAAATTATTTGAATTAAATTTAGTTTTAATATATATTTGTCTTAAATATAATCATACATTAAATTGAGTTTTGTTTGAATTAATGGAAACATTTATTGAAACCAATTTAATAGTTAGTGTTTATGTAAGTCGTTATCACATCATATGATTTGAATAAACAAATAAAAACCAAATGTGAGTAATGTTTTGCTTTAAATTGCGATTAACTCTCAATTTATTTAAATGAAAAAAATATTGAAATTATTATAAATTAATTTAAATTAGATTTTAGTTAATAATATTAATGTCTGTTTTGGTCTTTTATCACCTTTTGATTAGACAATAAAAGAAAGGTTTGCTATCCTTTTGGTCATTGACTTAAAAATAGAGTTAATATATTAGAGCCAAACAAAAGGCAATTGATTTGAGTGAGATTATTGTCAAATGGTATGTCATGTCATTGCTATCACTAGATTCAAGTTTAAGGAAACTTTCGACAAATCATTTGATAATCAAATATAAAATCGATTATAAAGTATAGGTTTATATGAAAAGTGAGTGAAAGAGCACTCATTTTATTGCTTTGTTTATCACATCATTTCACTAATGATTGACATTTTATTTGTGTAGTAACTGATCAATAGTTGTCTTCAACGCCGGAGCAATGGCTTCGGGAGCTTCTTATCAGAGTTTTGCCGAAATCGGAGACGACGCCAACCATGTATTGATTCATGTGTTGCCGAGTGATGGTCGCAATGGTATGCGGTGGTGGCAGCACTACATTCATGATTTGGATGACTTCTTTAACAAAGTCTATAAATACCACCAGAAGTCTGGTTTTGCGTGTATTGTTGTCTCACATATCTTAGAACTGATTCAAATTCTATTCGTTATATTCTTCACAATATTTTTGTTGCATTTCATTGATTACGACATACTTTTCAAGAATAGAAAGCCGAAGAGTAACAATACCAAAGTGACCATCGATGACGTGATAATTGGTTACAGCGAAGTAGCGCTGAGTGCTTTTGAAGTGTATTTATTAGTATTTGCGACAATCTTCTGGTTCTTCAAATTGTTTAAAACGATTCGTTCAGTGTTTGTCAATCACGCGATTAAAGCGTTTTATTCGGAAGCGCTTCACATCACTGATTGCAGTCTCTTCACGTGGCAGGACATACAGTCTCGACTAATCCAAGCACAACACGTCTGTCTCTTACAAGACGGACAACTCAATGAATTAGTCATTCATAACCGTCTTCTTCGTCATCACAATTATATGATAGCATTGATTAACAAAGGATTGCTTCCAATCCATTATAAGGTTCCCCTCTTTGGAGAACTGATTTATCTGACGAAAGGATTGCAATTCAATATTCAACTCTTGTTATTCAGGACTTCCTTCTCTTTGTTTGAAAACAATTGGAAACTCAAAGACGAAGTAAAGATTGCTTCCAATCGAGTGATTTGTGCGGAAAAGTTTGCCCGAAATTGTGTTATCTTCGCGATTGTAAACCTAATACTGTTCCCACTGATAAGTATTTGGCAGTTCCTCTTCATTATCTATACGTATGCCGAAGCTGTGAAACGCGACCCATCAATGGCTTTGGGGACAAGAGGGTGGTCCCTCTACGCCAAGTGGTTTTGCAGGCATTTCAACGAATTGGATCATCAGCTCAATGAACGGCTCAATCGGGGCTATAAAGCGGCCACAAAATACATGAACTCATTCACGTCATCCCTGACTGAAGTGATCGCAAAATTCTTTTTATTTATTTCCGGAACTATTCTTTCGGTTTTGATTATTCTAACCGTTTATGATGAGGACGTCATAACTGTTGAACACGTTATTACATTAATGGGAGCATTGGGTGGTATAATAGCTGTGTCCAGAGCTTTCATATCATCAGAAATTCCTTCCCGTTATACTCACGCAGAACTTAATGCCAAAGTCTTAGAGCACATCCATTATAAGCCTCACGGATACGCTCCCTACACAAGTCAGGCCCGACAGGCGATGTCGAGTGTATTTCAGTATAAAATTGTTGGTATTTTTGAGGAACTCATTAGTCCTTTGGCCACACCTTATATTTTACTCAGACATCTGAGACCCCGAGCTCTGGAGATAATAGACTTTTTTCATAACTATACGGTTGAGATAACGGGAACGGGAGATGTTTGTACTTTTGCAATGATGAACGTCAAAGAACACGGAAACCCCGTTTGGAAACCAAATACTTCGGGTCAACAGAAAGGCATTAAAGTAGAGGAAAAGCTAACGAGTATTGAACCCCTCTCTACCAGAGCCACAGAAAATGGAAAATTAGAATTGAGTTTAATTAACTTCAAACTAACGAATCCTAATTGGAATCCCATAAACGAATCGCAACAGGATTTCATCGATAATATCAGATCCAACTGTGCTTTCAATGAAAGTCAATCAATGGCCAGAAGTGGTCTCAATTCTAGTCTAAATCGAATCAATTTAATGAATCAATCAATCGGTTCAAACACTCCTCCGCCCTCTGACTCAAGTTCTACAAACAAAGAAGATATCGAAACCACTGCTTATCGAAACGAAAGGGAAAGACTTATAAATACAATTTCTAATAGAGTTACCGAACAGGAGGAACGGGCGGCCGCTATGTCGTTGAGTTCACTATTTTTACATCAGTTTGCGTCGAGTAGTGTCACCCGATCCAGACCTCCACCTGAACAGACAGAGTCGCGTCCACTCCTCTCTAATATCGACGAAAATTAATTTCTTGTAATAAATTCTTCTTTAAAATGACAGCACTTTTCTTCTTAAATAAAGAGTTAAATATTTTTTAGTTTTTTATTTCTTCTAAAATATAAAAATATCTATAATTATATCAAACATTAATTCAATTATTTATTTCACAAATTCTTTAGTGAAGTAATGGTAGCGATGTTTGACTTATATGAGCCCTAAATAAGAGAATTTCATTTATTGACAATAATTTAAAATAAATTTAAGAATTGTTTAATATTAACGGATTTAAAACATTAAAGCATTAAATTCCTTATTATTTAATACAACTTTAATTTCATTAACGAATTGTTGCTATAATTATTAGCTTTTATTTTGATATTAAATGTATCTATTCTCAAATAAATTCAAGAAAAATATACATAAATTAATCAAACCTTTCAATATTTAGATATATAGTCAAATACAGGGTGGGTCAAAAAGAAACTGCTTCCTATTGCAGCGTTTAGCTTTTCGTGGGCGCCCTTACAACCCAAAGTGGGCATAGTTGAAAATGGGTATTATTTTAAAAATTGATATCAACATAAATCTAGGTTCAATCCTGAACCGATTGGTGTAAACTAGAACTTTGTAAGTTGATTATTTTGAGAAATATACAAGATTTACTATTTAAATGCATATA
>JAQIXD010000008.1:0-82085 GCA_034699985.1 Minunthozetes semirufus
TACAAATTAAATTCTTTGTAAAATCCGGGGAATGTAACAAAAAATTTGAAAATGCCTATGAATTCTTGCTCTGCGTGATCTAAAGAGTTAGCTCATATAACCTTGTTACTATGTTACTATCATTTACTTTGATTTACCTATAATTACCTATAAAATGACCTATTCACATTTATTTTACAATATTATATACTTTATTAATTAATTTCAATTCATATCAATGTATCAAATGTTGAAAATTATCTCTAATTTTATTTCATTTATTTAATAAACTTTTTAAAACAAATCACGTTTTCAACACATTCTTCAATAATATTCAAGAATATTAAATAAACTTTTGATTTTGAGAGGTATTAGCTAAACATATATCATCATCCGAGATGGAAATGTCAGTTGTTCTTAGTTTGATGGATGAAAGGTTGAATAAACCAGGATACAAATATAATTTTTTAATTCTTTAACGAAATACTTTAATAATTAGGTATTCTATCGGGGAATCAGAAATGATGGCAAATATTGTATTATTTTAAAGCCATTAAAATCGGAATTCTGTTTAGAATCGTTTTAAAGAGTTCTTAATTTCTAAAAACGGTTTTAAGAGTTCTTAAAATTTTAATTAACTGTTTTTAGTGCCAAAAGTCTTTTCCCAAGTCTTATCCCAAAAGAATTTTATAATATTATTCTTATATCACATGACTATAGATATCGAGTGAAAGTGTTTTCGAAATAACGTAGAAATAGTTGTGAATAATGTCTTCCGATATGACTCTTATGCCTCACTTATCAGGAATTGGAAAACACTCTGAAATACAGTTTAAAAGTCCTTCAAAACAAAGGGCCTTCAAAACCGAACTTTTTTTCAGAATCCATATGTTTTTACAGTTCATATAAATAATGATATAATTAGAATAAAATCACTTAAATTCAATTAATATTCAATTAATTTATTGAGTTTTTGATTACTTAATAAAAATGATTGAATTACACCATATTTTCACCAAAAAATGTGATGAAATTAGAGGCAGTTTTGACTGTAAGTGACGTAACGATGACGTACTCATTGAATGACAGTTATTTTGAAACATCAGGTGATCTCTGGGTTAGGCTTTTGGGCGACAAAAACAAATACAAAACTCATATAAATTGAAAAACATCTCAAAAGAATTGAATGAATATTCTGTTTAATCAATGATTTGTTGTTAACTTTTATTTTAAATTTATTTCTATTATTTAAAGACAGAAAAAACAATATTAATTTGTGGACTCTTTTTCTCGAAAATGCGTTCAATGAAATTCTTGCCATCGATTTCGACATTGAATTCGATTAAATATTTGCGACAATTAGTTAATAATTCTCTTCAAAGAGTCAGTTCAGTTGATCTCAATTCTTATATCGACAAATATACCACTAATAATACAGAAGATGTTAAGACAAATGTGAATAATAATTGTGAGACAACAAAATCTATTCAAAAGTCAATCGACCAGAAAATCATCGAATTGTCTCAAAAGTCAAATAAAGATCTCTTAGAAAATAAGGCTTTGATTGAAGAGGAAAACAAGTTATTTGAGAGCGCTTTAAACGAATGGATTGAATCCAAGATTCCGCTGAATGTCAATAGAAATCAAACAACAACTGATCCCTCGATTTCTATTCCAAAACCAAAGTCTTCTGAAGTGACTCATGAAGTGATTCCATCGAATGCCTCGAAAGCCAACGTTGAACTCAGAACTAAACAATTGCTTCAATCGATGTCTCGCTTTGATTCAGTTATTAATACGAAAAGACGTTTACAAGAATTCACAAAACTATTGGTTTCATGTCCTGAGACCACAGCTTTTGCTGTTCAACAAAATGCCATTCAAAAAGTCTTAAGGCTTAACCTCTGGTCAAACAATCAAATAATTCGTCAGCAATCGAGTCAAGTATTGGCTCTTTTGGGGTATTGTGGACCTCCGAAGGGCGACGGCATTCGTATTCTGAGTATTGATGGCGGAGGTATTGTATTGACTATCATTTTAAGCCATATTTTAAAAGACCTGTTCTTAATGTGTGTATTTGTTTGTGTATATTTGGCCACATTAGGGACGCGCGGAGTTCTGGTCATTGAATTGCTCCGAGAATTGGAGAAAAGGAGTGGAAAACCTATTCATCAAATGTTTGATCTGATTTGTGGTGTCTCTACCGGTGCTATAATTGGAATGCTTTTGGGAGCCCTTCAAATACCAATCGATGAATGCGAGGAATTGTATTATAAATTCAGTTCACATCTGTTTGAAAGCGATTACATACGAGGAGCGGGTCGTCTGATTTGGTCGCACGCATACTATGATACGACGCGATGGGAAAAGATCCTCAAAGATCTTTATGGGGAGACATCTCTTATGGAAACCAAACAAAGTTCAGAAACCCCTAACGTTTTGGCGATCAGTGCTGTTATGAATAAACCCTCTCTTCAGGCATTTTTGTTCCGAAATTATGAGCTCCCGATTCATACGAAAGGTTTGAGTCAATACGAGGGAAGTTCTAAATATAAGATATGGGAAGCAGTTAGAGCTTCGGCCGCAGCTCCGGGTTATTTCGAAGAATTTCGAAAGGATCAGTTGGTTCATCAGGACGGGGGTATACTTATTAATAACCCGACTGCTGTTGCCATACATGAGGCCAAACTTTTGTGGCCAAACGAACGAATTCAGTGTATCCTTTCATTAGGGAGCGGCAGATATATTCCACCCAACGCTTTGAACGCTAAGGAAACGCCAGTCGTATCCACGAGTTTGAAGACTAAAATCGTTAGACTTATAGACAGCGCAACCGATACTGAAATGGTTCACAGATTGTTGAAAGACCTGATGCCTCAAAATACTTACTTCAGAATCAATCCATTTCTGACAGAAGTCGGAACCATTGATGAGAACAGACCCGAAAAACTGAATCAAATGAAATGCGACGCAAAAATCTATTTAAGAAAAAACGAAATCCAATTCAATGAAGCGGTAAAACAATTAACACAAAAACGACATTTCACTCAAAAAATTGATGATTGGCTCCGACTTCAGTATAACATTAGAATTTGAACTCATTTTAAATATAATTCACGTTTTGACGACTCTTTCGAGAAAAACATTTTTCGAATCACTTTTTATCCAAAAATTATATAATTATTTAATTCTTTTCTTCTTTTGTTAATTCATTAAAGCATTTAAAATAAGACTCAATTTATTAATAATTATAGCATTAAATGGTTTTATAAACAAATATCCAAACCATTAGAAAATGGATTTTTGTCAAAAGGTTTCTAAAACCCAAAGCGAAGATCAATTAAGACTCTTTTGAAGAGTAACTGATAGAAGATAATTGATTTATAATGAGATAATACACCGATTATTATATAACGTATTCAATGATTTATTTGATTTGAAATATAATTACATTAATTAGGGGTTAAATAACAAATGAATTTTTGTTTAATGAATGAAATTAAGAGTGTATTTGAGTCTTCCCTTTAGTTTAAACTACTTTTTAATACCCTTTTGATCGAAATTTTGTTAAATTGTTTAACAATTGGAATGACTTTTAATTGGATTAATTCAAAGACAATTCTTTAAATTGAATTATCGTTGACTTAATATTAAGACGTTTTATACAATTCGGGAAAAATTATTGCAAAAAAGCAATTAATTAGTAATACTTTTGATCAAAGAGACGACAATTCCTTAAAGAAATTATTTATAACTAATGGGAGAGAAGTTGTAAACAAAATAAAGAGAAAATTCTGTTAAAACATAAGAATTGTTGAAAATTAATGAAAAAAGAAAGAAATGACGAGAATTTTATTCTAAACTAAAATTATTCAAAAGTAATTCAATAGCCTATCGCCTGCTGTACGCCATTAACTGATTTAGATTTTATTACTCCGTCTTCGGTGACAGTGACCGTCTCCTGTCCGTTCTCGAACACTCTGTCCATCAAATAAATGGTTAGTAAAGTATAAACAAAAATATTATGAGATGACAGTTATCAGTGATCACCCCTTCATAAGGCTAACCCAAAGTGAAGGGTCATCTGTTATGTGTACATCTCATAAGAAAATGGTTTCAATGAAATAATGTCTTACTTTCTGGTCTCCACTCTCTTTCCGTTTACTATTTTGGTAGAAGTGGTCGTCCGCTTAACATTAGGTCTGTTCCCGAGATCATTAAAGGCTGCGCTGGAGCTGAAAGTAGTGAATGAAGAGACGCCATCCCCCCAAAGAGGGTCTGAGAAGTCTGCAAAAGGGTCGGCATTGAAAGCACTGAATTGTGCGAAAGGATTGTAAAACATTTGTCGATTCAATGCATTGTTTTGATTCCGATTTGAAGAGTTTCGGCCAAATATATCAGCGAACGGATCGTTTCCAAAGAAATCTCTGAAAACCTCTTCCGGATCCCGAAAAGTAAAGAAAGCATTGAAAGGATTGGCGTTAAATCCAGTGAACATATCGTGTGGATTATTATAATGATGGTGTCCTCCCGAACCGCCATTAATTAGGCCTTCCTTTCCGTATTTGTCATATATTTTTCGTTTTTTCTCTTCAATAAAATAAACAAAATTTTAGTCAAATTTATTCAAAATTATAATAAAGTAGAGTAAAGGACATACCATCAGAAAGCACTTCATAAGCTTCAGAGATCTCTTTAAACTTGTGTTCAGCCTCTTCTTTAATGTTTGGGTTTTTGTCCGGATGCCATTTCAGGGCTAGTTTTCGGTATCTGACAAACAAAGTATAAGCAAATCATTTAATATTACAAAACAATTCATTGAATAAACAATTTCTTACGCTTTTTTCACTTCAATTGTCGACGAATTTCTGGGTATTTCCAGTATTTTGTAGTAATCGACCATTTTTTGGATCCGTTTAACAGATAATTAGTGCAAAATCTTTCCAAAAGAAGATATCACAGAAAAATTAGGCGAAAGATCGGTCCGTTTGGATCCAATCAGTGGTGATATGACTTGAGGTCAAACTATCGACTTTAAGGACAAACGGTAACCTGAATTGAGTCGAAAAGTCGATAACAAAGAGACAAATTGAAGACAAAATGTACGCTTCTTTCAAATCAATAACAATCGATAACCTATTCGTGAGTATTGACTGAAAAACAAATTAAATTAAAATCAATTAATGAATCGATTGATAGAGAAATCTCGAAAACCAAACAAATGGGTAGACGTAGTGGTAGTACTCGTAGTACTAACACAACAAAACTATAACTCATACAAAGGCTTAACTAATGGTAAATATCATATCTATTGCGCCCTTTTAGCCAATAAGATAAACAACTGTTAAAATGGCTATTCTTTATGGGATTACACATAAATAAAACGATAATTAAAATACAGTTATTTTATATACCAATTATGGAAACAATGATTCAGAGATTCAAATGTCTTCTGGAGATGTCTTACTTTCAAATGGCAGTAGTCTTCAAGAGGTGAGGACAAACAGACCTGCAGTCAAACGATGGACTTTTTGTTGTGTTTTAGAAGTGTAGACGTTTTGCAGACCAGACTATTGACTGAATTAGAGTACGTCTAATGTAAAGGTACTAACTTTGGAACCAATTGGGAGGCGCTTATGAGGGAGTGCTCTGTCAGTGCTCTTCACTGTTGCGTCGATTGTCACCCACTTGAAGGTAAGTGAACCCACCTATTATTCCATCAAATGATGGTATACTCTGATGAATAGATTTTTTATTAGAGGAATCACTGATAAGATTTTCAAAACTGTGTTTCACTATTTGTTTGCAATTTATTTCCTAAACATTATCTGCAATAAACTCTTTTTTGGGGTAAATTTGTTTAACTTTTTTCAAGTTTGTTTAAAAAGCAGGAATTGCACACTCAATGCACATTCAAATTAGCATTACGTATTTCACCATCAACGTATTACCTAGATACTCTTAACCTTAAAAATACATGTAATAATAAACTAATGGAAAAATATTTATTTTACAGAATTTTGTGAAAAAAAAAGTTTATTTGAAATAAATTAATAATATTTTGAAGTTTTCCTAAGAATCAATGATTCATTTGAGAAGAATCTTCAGTTAAGACCAATAACTCGTAGTGAAGAACCTGTTGAAAGAGTAATAGCCTTAACTAAAGGGTCTTTCGATCCGCAGTCAACGTCTTCTGAAAGCTTCTGAGAAGAGGTTCTTCTCTGAAACCAAAATTCTTTAAACAAATCTTTGAACTCAAGTTTTTGAAGAAAAAAAAAATTGGCGAAACATTAGACAGACGTTTAAACTTTAAATCAATGCTTTACTAAACGTTTAAAAGATTCTAAATGAAAGTTCTTCTGTAATATGACAGCACATGTGGGCACACATAACACATAACACAAATAACCTTTTGGCGGATCTTTCAGGTAAAAGAACTGAACAGACTTTTGTATTGCTTTCGATAAACAAAAATTAGTAATATTTGCAAATATTGGAAGATATCAAGCATTGATTCCGATTGAAAATTGAATAACACTTTAAAAGTGAACTTTAAAAGAGAAAATTTGATGATTTCTCAACACATTTGACAAATGATCAAAAGTTTTGATTTATTGAATATTTATAAATTTTATATTAAACTCATAATTATATTAATTATTAAAAGAGTATAACGTTTGGTGTCGTTATTAAAAGTTATTTGTTTTATTTGATCCCTTTTTGAATTTCCCAATAAATCTAAGGGAATATTCTGAGGCCAAAAAGGATTAACAAAAATAGGAGTCCCTGTCCTGTCCTGTCCATCTCCAAATTTTTATAAGTTGTGTTTATTAATGATTAAAATTATATCTTATATTCAATGGAATGAAAATATTTGCTTACAATAACTCAAAACAACTCAGAATATATGAATACGGATTTGTACGGAATGTATACCAAAAATGAATATTTTATTTGTTTTTCAGTCAATAATTGAGAGAATGTTTCCATAATTTTGTCATTTATTTCATTAAAAAAATGAATTTAAGAATAAAATGATTGAAACATAAAATAATGTCTTAAATATTAAGAGAGTCATCAGATTTCATGTCGACATCGGTTGTGCCCTTATTTCTGCTCTCATACCAAGACTTAGCGATAGTCCTCTTCATCTCATCGTCGCCCTCGTCGTACATCTGTTTCTATTTTCAAATTAAATAATTAAAACCAAATCAAAAGCCATTCTCAAGGCTTACCATTAGTTTCATGAGTCCGGCCGATGGGTCCGATGGATCAGATCCGAGATC
The DNA here is from genome assembly GCA_034699985.1 of Minunthozetes semirufus. Taxonomy (NCBI): domain Eukaryota; kingdom Metazoa; phylum Arthropoda; class Arachnida; order Sarcoptiformes; family Punctoribatidae; genus Minunthozetes; species Minunthozetes semirufus. The sequence continues at coordinate 7,266 of JAQIXD010000008.1, forward strand.
TTTTTCTTCATCCAAAGTCTTTTTCAATTTATTCTCGACTTCATTGATAGACGACCACTGCTTTGATAAACATTTCTTCAAATAGAAGATCACTTTTCCTGATTTTGTCAGTTTATGGTAACTCTTTTCACTGTCGATGTCGTCGAAGAGTTTACTTATAGTGAACTTCCATTTCCCGAAAACCACTGAAAAACTTCTTTTGTTCGGAAAATTCATATGAATTTGAGTCGAATCTAAGGAATAGTTTTTCTCGATTTCAATATATATTTTAACGAAATCGTCGTTTTGGTCCCACATATAGTTATTGACCACAATTGTGCCCATCAATGGTTGTGCGCCAATTGGAGTGACGCCGGTATTGACCGATGGATTTGTTTCATTGGCTGACAATTGCTTCAATTGTTGGAGTAATTGATTCTTCTTAAGTGTCAAACGATTTGACTCATTAGTCAAAAGTGTTCTAACATTTGGTCTTTTGGCCATAACTTCAAGTGATTTCAATTCAGACAAATCGAAGTCAATCTAAAAAAAGATGTAAAAATTGTTTGTAATTCACACTTAAACGACAATCAGATTAATTGACTCACGATTTCTATTTGGTTCTTCAGTTCAGAAGACATTTTACTCTTTTACAGATCTATTATATTTGGATTAAATAATTAAAATTAAATGAATGAAGAGTTAACTCAATTACCACTAAATTAATTTGTTTTTATTGTGTTTCTGGAAATTTCTTTGAATTCATTCACAAAGTCTGTAACAAATAAATATTGTGTACAATACCTGTCTCTCATTTGAATTTTGTGATGAGATTATAATTTATAAATTGTAGTCTTCCCTATACACAGGGCAATACACAGTGGGTATCCCTGGCCATTCAGGGAACCGTTCTTTAAGAACTTTTACAACTTTTCCAAAACTTTTAACACTAAAAATATTCCAATTATCAAAATTTTCACTTTTAACTCTTGACCAATAAAAATGACCAATGTGTTGACCAATGTGTTGACACCATCTGTATAATTCTGTATATTATATTGTAATGCAATAAATTAATCACTTTTTAAAGAATAAAGAATTCAAACAAATTGTAAGAAATTGTATGAAATTGATTGACTATAATAACTATAATAACTATAATAAAAGATAATTCAATGGATTATTAAATAAAGGATTATTTGTTTATTCATTATTTGATTTCATTTAAAATAATTTCACAAAAATTATATAAAAATATTTTATTTTTGTTATTATTATTAAATTTCACTAAAATATGAGCCAAATATTGTTTGATCGATACCTTCTCTAAAATATATTTAATGATAGGATTTATTTGATTGAATCTGCACTTCATATGGAGATAAAGTGCGTCCACTATTTGGTCCAAAAAATCGTTGTTTTGTATTTCATATTCTTTTTGTACTTCATTTTCATTTGTTGGCCAAAGAGCTGAATGTAAGGAATGGATGTATCGGACAAACATCTCTTTTGTTACCAATTTTGAGATTAAATGAGCCGTAAATCTGAAAATTGATTTATAATTACTTAATGTTATAATGATTTCGATGTGAATGGACTGACCTCTCAATAGTTGTTCCAAATATTTTTGAAATAATTTTTGTAAAAATAATTTTTTCAAATAATTTAAGTCTATTTGTAATCAAAAGTAGGAAACAATTGATTGTATGAATAGCGGGACTAGAATTCTGTTGATATGTCTCTTCATCACTAGATTTTGGAATTAATTCATAAACGATGGGATCTTCACAGCCATCCCCTCGAGTCCGCGCTCCTAAATAAGGAGTCTTTAGATTATTATTTTGTGAGTTAACGTCTTTTGTTTGAGAATTGTCTCCATTTTTGTCACCAAAAGAATCGACAAAAATGTCTTCTGAATCATTCTGTGACCAAATATTGATCTTCTTTTCCAATTGCATACAATTTATTGAATCAACTTTAGTGTCGATCGACTTAATGGTGAGCTTTTCGTTTTCAGGAATAGTTCTTTCACTAAATTTTGGATCTATTTTACCGATTTGTGGTTCAATGGGTAGTGCGCTCTTCATAATACTTAGGGCTCCTTTGAATCCTCTGTAGAAAACTTTATCGATATTTTGTGTGAAATTATTAACAGAATTATTGGAAACAAAAGCAATACTTCCATCGCTTCCAAACGCCAAGAATTGTAAAAATTCTTGTGATTCTCTGATTGCCTTCAAATTTGTCAATAAATTCAAAAAGTTTTGTAAATAAATTCGACGAAATTCTACGGTTGAAGAGTCAAGTCTAGTGTTTGCAGAACCGGCTAATGATAATAGATTCTGTGCCGTAATCTGTATAGACGTCGGCTTTTTTATGCCTTTCATTAATCGCTTAAATGTTTTGTTTTTCTCCAAAACTTTTTGCAATGAAATGAATTCACTGAAACGCCTCTGAACTGAGACAAGACGTCTATAAAGACAAATCGGTTGAGTCGAAGAACTTTCAATTATCTGTGAATCTAAGCTCTTGTGGAATAACCCCTCGTATTCAATGAAATATAAAATATAAGAAGAATTATATGATTCACTGATTTCTTCAGTTTTAGTTATCACTAAATTAGAGATCATTTTTTCGTCGATTTCTTCTTCCGCTTCAATGGCTTCGACAATACGTTCATCATTTGATTCATTTCCACTCAAATCATTGAAATCAATAATAGATTTGATATAATCTGAAAATATTTAAAACATTAACAAAAAATGAAGAATAGTTTCAAAATGTCTTTCAATACCTTCTTCGGAGTTATTTGAGATCTGTTTCATCAATTTTTTATCATAAGATTCTTCAGTTGTTTTTCTAAAAGTGCTATCAATTGAGTCAATGATCTGATCTTTGAATTGAGGAATAAGGGGTTCATTGATTTGAATACTGTTTTTTAACTGATCTTCGACTTTGTTCTTATGGTTGAGTTTAAGTTCAGAGTTTGTAATCAAATAAAAAAGATTTTCATAAATAAACTTTTGTTCAGTAATTATATAAACGATTGGAAGGAATACTGAATGACTTAACATCGCTTTAATCATCAAAACTAAAGACAAATGTTTTGATCTTTGACTCGATATAACACAAGTGATATCTTCAGTGGCTGTCAATCGGATGACTCTTTCGATTATTGAGTCTATTCTTTGGATTTCATTCAATTCAAGTGAAGAAATTTCTTCTTCACTTCTATTGTCATTCAAATGATTTTCTAATAAAATAATGAATTTTTGGCAAAACTTTTGTTTATTGAGTTTTTGTTCGCATCTCTCAAATAGATTTGAAAACATCTTCTGTAGAATCAGTTGACAATCATTCTCAAAGTCTTTGTTATCGGTTCCAATTGATTGATACCAGAATTCTACATAATTATCAGTTATTAGATTTGATACAACTTCGAACTCTTTCTTTATTTCTAAGGAATGTCCACAAAAAGATTTTTGCAATAAAGTTGTCTCAATTGTTGACAAATAATTTGACACTTTATTAGAGATATAAACAAAACAAAGTTCTCTCAAATGAAATAAAGGTTTCATTGAATTATTCTTAATATAATGAATGAGAGAAAAGTAATAACAATAAAAACTATTATTAATTTGAATGCTTTTCAATTGATTTGAATCACTCTTTGAGTGGACTTTTCCATCATTTTGTTTACATTTTGAGGATATCATTGAAACGATAAACACATTTAAAATAAACACAAGAAATAGTAGAGAAACCATTGAAACCAAATTTATTTCACATAATATTAATACTGAAAATAAGATAATCAGAAATGAGATCACAATTGAATTCATTTTAAATTATTTTAAAATCATTTCAAATCAAATCCACAGATGTTTTCAATCCTTTTGACATTTGATCATAACTTCAAAATCATATGATTGCAGACACTATTAGTTCATAAATAGTGTTACCATTTGTAAGGTATATATAAATACGATTACGAAACTCAGAAGAAGGCATTTATTGGCTTTCAATTGAAACATAAAAATACAGTCAGTTCTCGAAAATTATAATTTGTCTGTTTATTTGTTTGGTAAAAATAATAACCATGTTCATTATATACAAAATTATATACAAAATTATATGTTTGTTTAAATAAATATTTTAAATTGAACTCAACATTGAAATATTTATGAAATTTTTGCGTCATTCACAGTATGATAACTGAAAAATGATTGGTTGAATGTATCAATTTGTGGCAAATTCTTCATCGATGACATAATAGCAATATTTCTATGGCAACCACTTTCACCACTTAATGAACGCCAATCGTTTGCTAAAGGCGTGAAACAATGTCGAAATCGCTCCAAACATTTGGTACTATTTGATACTCTATAAATGGTTGTTTAATATGGATATTCTGATTGAAAAAGTCTTAACAATTGTCTCTCCAATTAAGGACTTCTAAAGTTGTAATTTCGGCAAAAATTAATAATTTTATCAAAACATAACTCTAAGCGACGAATGAGATATGAATAAACATTTAAATCAAGTGTTGGTTAATAGCATTGAATTCAGTTTTAATTTCGTGAACTTCTAAAAGTCTAATAACGATCGATACAGAGTTGGGACAGTAGTCAGGAGATGACAATAAACTAGTCTTTTGATGATTTAATGAACAAAACAAACATTTGAGTGAAATCTCTATTTTTGAGTGATTTTTATTTTGACATTAATTTTGATTTTTATTAATATTTAATTATTTTTATAAGACTTTAAATTGAGATTATTTTCTAAAAATGTTTGAGGGATCACTTATGCCAAGATTGTCCATTTCGGTATTGAGTCCGGCTTCGGCCGATTATATCACCGAAATCTTTGAGATTGTGAGCCGTTTAATGGATTCTTTGGTTGCCTTTTATGTATCAAATCCGCGCACTTTTTTCGCCATATTTTTCGGCATTATTTTCATCGTTTATTATTTACGTCTTGTGGTCAGAGTATGTATTCATTTGAAATCATTTCATATATTTTACTTTTATTCAAATATCGACCACTTTTGGGCTCAAAATCATTTTAGAGGGAATCCCTTAATAAAATTAGTCTCTATATTAGAGTCTCTAATCATTTAGTCTTACATTTAATTAATGTTGAGATATATCATATAACATGAGTTCAATTTTGTTTTCAAATTTAAATACATTTGTCATTCATTTTAAGATAAATTATAAGTTTTTCGACTCAAATAAGTAACAGATTTTGACTTTTCTTATTATTCTGTGTTTAAAAAATGGGTGTATTTTATGATTTATAGAACACATAATTACTTGCATTTAATCTCTGAATTAGTCTTAAGTCTCTATAATATCGTAATTAAAGTGATATTATTTTTAGTTTATGTCATAAAAAAGGTTTTGCTTATAGTTGTCATCATTTATAACAATTAATTTGATTTTTAATTGATTTTAATAATAATGAGAACAATATGTTGACCACAGAAACCGGCATTTTTCTGTTCAAATGGAAAGTTTCGGTGGTTTTTGTTGGCAAATATCCCTAAATTACAAGAACTATATTGGCCTCCAATTTGGGCCATTCAGACACACGTTCAAACAGCTCTGGCCAACTATTTGAGAGGTCGACTCCCAGAGCTACCATATTATAGGTTCGTCTCATTTATTATTTAACTTAAATATAGAAAAATATTTAAATTGATTTGAAAATCATATTCTGTTTAATGGATTTCAATATTGATTTTTGTATTCAATAATTGATTCGCAAAATCATTGAAAATAACAATTTATTGATCGCTTATAAAACTTTTTCACTCAAATTCATTCAATTAACTCATATTACTCATCTATTAATTGCTGTTTTGATTAAATATAATTAGTAATTAATTACCTAATTATTAGTTATTATTTCATTTCAGTATATAATTATTTTTTCTATAAATTTTGTTATAAATTATTTTATTATTTGTTTTGAGTACAAAGTTTTCAATTGTTTTATGCAATGGTTCGGAGTTCATGCGATTCCGGTCTATATTTTCCATTATTTTTTAATCACTTAATTTTGTTACACATTTTGAAAGACATTTCATATTAGGTTTTTCACAGAGATTTAGTTGTCTAACACAAAGACACACTTATAGATTTCTCGTTGAAATTACTATACTATAGAGTAATAGTAATAATAACTTATTAGAAATTAAAACTTATTTTTATAATATTTTCTATTAATTAAATGACTCATAAATTATAAGTAATAACTCATATATTCTGATATAGTCTTCAATTCTATTGAAGTAAATTCAAAGCAAATCAAAGTTCAAAAAACATTCTTTGAATAAATTATTAAAATAATTATTAATTAAATATATATTTAATACATTTTAGTATATGTTTGTGCATCTCTTACTCGTAATTTGGACTTTGATTAAGTCATAAGATTTTCTATTTGAGAACAAAGTGCTGTTGAAGTGAATTAATCTGAGAAATGATTCGACAAATAATCAAATTTTTGTCAAATAATTAGTGCTTAACAAATGATAAGCAATTACTTAGAAATGACTTTGTATTCAATTACAGAGAAAATATTGTCACTCCTGATGGGGGTCTCATATCCCTCGATTGGTACTCACCCACAGCACAACAGTCTCCTGAAGCTAAGGCTTCTTCTTCTAGTGATAGATTCGATGAATCAAAACCGATTGCACTCTTCCTACCGGGACTTACCGGTGATTCTCAGACCGAATATATAAAGAGTTTAGTTCCGGTCGCGCATTCAGTTGGCTTTAGAGTCGTTGTATTCAATAACAGAGGTCGAGGAAACATGAAATTAATGACCCCTCGATTCTATTGTGCGGCTAATTATGATGACCTCAAGTTATCACTGGAACACATCCGTTACAACAATCCCGATACCAAAATAGTGGCCACCGGTATATCATTGGGTGGTATTGTTTTGGGCCGATATTTAATAGCTTCTGGAGACAGAGCACTGGTTGACGCGGCACTACTTATATCTGTTTGTTGGGATCTGTTGGTTGGCGCTGAGAGCTTGGAAAGGCCGGGTCTTAACTTTAAACTGAATCAACATTTGACAAAATCTCTTTGCGGTATAATTAATGAAAATCGAGAGGTATTCCAATCGTTTTCCAAAATCAATTTCGAAGACGTAATGAATAGTAAATGTTTGAGAGATTTTGACCAAAACTTTACGGTAAAGATGTGGGGCTTTAAAAGCGTTAAGGATTACTACTCAGAATCAAGTCATAAGGGAAAACTCTGTTGCATCAAAAGGCCTACTCTTTGTCTGAACGCAGCCGATGATATGTTTGCACCCGTTTCCGGTAATTCATCTTTTATTTTATATTTTATTAATTATTTTCTTTTTATTCAAAATTTTGACGAAAATTGTTTTAAGTCCTAAAAATTGTCTAAATTTGTGAACCACTTTGAAAATAATGGGTTTTCTGTTAAATATTTCAGTTTTTTCTTTTCAATATTATTCTAATTATGAGTGACTGAAAGGGATCTCTTATTGAACAGACAGAGCCTATTATGTCGTTTGACTTTAACTAAAATTATTTCAAAGGGTTTCCTGTAATTTAACGCGAATTTAGTTTCGTTTGGGATAACAACAACTCATTGATCCCATTAAACAAAACATTAGACTAAACTTATTGTGAGTTAAGAGAACTTTAATTAATTTCAATGCCATTCCAATAGCACTGCCCGTCGATGAGGTGGAAGACAGCACTCACGTGGCAATGATAGTGACCTCAAGAGGCGGACACATCGGTTTCATGGAAGGCTTTCTCCCAGTTATGCCCTTTTTTACAGAAAAACTTTTGCATCAATACTTGGAATCGATTTACAAATTGAAAGACATTCGAAAAGATCTAATTTATTGAATTAATTGCTTTTAAATCATTATTTGACAAAAGAATCAAATTCTTAATGAAATACAAATTAAAGATTATTTTTAGTCTAAAATTCACTGTTAATTGAATTCATTGAATAAAATAAAATAAAAAGAGTCCATTACTTATCTAATCATTACTTAACTCTGAGAATAATCTCAATCTATTTGAGGTCAAACTTATCATCAATTCTTCATTTTTCTAACTTTCAAAGCTTTGAATTGTATTTGAGGTAAAGTTATTCGCTTTCACTCCTAATCGGAGTAATTTTATAACAAAAGTAACAATTATTTCAATTTGTAATCAATGACTCATTAATTATCTGAAGATTAGATAATTACTAAACTGAAGATCGAATACAAATCTAATGAAATTTTGAGGACAATCAGTCCCAGTCTTAAAGGGTTCCAATTATTTCAATTCTAACAAATTGAACGCCTTTTGTGAATAACTCATAAACTGTGCCTTAAGTGTAAACAAACATTTGATTTTAATTATGAGTTTGAAAACTGATTTATTATTATTAAACTAATTTAAGTAATAAAAGTGATTTACTTTTTTTTATTTAATTATCTCTTCAAATAATGTTTACCAAATTTTTGAACAATTTCTTCAAACACAAACATTTTGTGAATTTGAGTGAATATAAGGCAATAAACCGAAAATTGAGTCAAAATTTAAATGAAAAAAGTTTTGAAAGACTTAATGAAACTCAAAATATATCGAATTTAAATGCATTTGTGAACAGAACTCATACTTGCGGTCAGTTATCTCATCAAAATATTGGCCAAAGAGTCAAACTCTGCGGTTGGATTCAGTATCAAAGATTAGGTAAATTTGTTACACTCAGGGATTCTTATGGTTTGACACAAATTCTTGTTCTAAACAATAAACAAATGCAAAAATCTATTTCTAAATTAATGCCCGAATCTGTGGTTGAGATCAGTGGACAAGTTGTTCGCCGACCAGAGAAAGACATAAATCCTAACTTAAAAACCGGTTCTATAGAAGTAATCGCAGAAGAATTAAATGTCTTAAATAATTGTCGAAATGATATTCCATTCATAATAAGAGATTATAGTAATGTCACCGAAAAAACAAGACTTCAATTTCGATACATAGATTTAAGGCATTCACAAATGCAGAGTATTCTTCGCCTTCGATCAAAAGTTGTCAACAAAATGAGACAATTCCTGACCGAACGATATGGCTTTGTTGAAGTAGAGACACCCACACTATTTAAGTCAACTCCAGGGGTATAACAAACAATAATAAAATGATTTTATTGAATAAATTTAGAGATTATTGTTGTTAAGAATAGGGCGCCAAAGAGTTTGTAGTTCCGACACAATTCCAGAACTGTTTCTATAATTTGGTTCAAAGCCCTCAACAGTTCAAACAATTACTAATGATTGGAGGCATTGATCGGTATTTCCAAATCGCCCGATGCTATAGAGACGAGGGAACCAAACCTGACAGACAGCCAGAATTCACTCAGGTTTGAAAGGTATCACACAATCGGTTCACCTTTTTTTAAATATTTTGTAACTCATCTGAAATAAAGATGGATTTGGAGATGTCTTTTACTAACTCAGAAGGAGTGATGTCTTTGATCGAAGAATTAGTTGAGTACTGTTGGCCACAAACAGACCAAAAAATATCGATTCCATTCGAAAGAATGACTTATTCGGATGCAATCAAAAATCATGGAACCGATAAACCAGACTTAAGAACAGAAGACAAAAACTTAGCCTTTGTTTGGATAACAGATTTTCCTCTGTTTTTGCCAAAAGAAAGCGAAGGTTTGGAGTCGTGTCACCACCCCTTCACTGCACCCCAACAAAAACACAACCAATTATTATATTCAGATCCGCTTTCAGTTTTGGGACAGCACTACGATCTGGTACTCAATGGTCAGGAAGTGGGCGGCGGTTCTATTAGAATACATGACTATCGAATGCAAGAATATATTTTAGAAAAAGTACTCAAAGAGAGCACAGAATCGATGAAATATTTTTTAGATGCACTCAGAAGCGGTTGTCCCCCTCACGGAGGCATTGCTTTAGGCTTAGACCGACTCATTTCGATAATGTGTTCCACAAATTCTATTCGAGATGTTATGGCGTTCCCAAAGTCAGCCAACGGTAAAGATCTAATGGCGGGCTCTCCCTCTCCAATACCTAATAGTGTTAAACAATTATATCATTTGAACTGAATTTTCATTAAATTATAGAATAAATATGTTTTAAATCAATTGTTTTGTCATTAAATATAAATAAAAGGGTTTTATAATTGTTTTGATTAAAGAATTGTAACAGACTTTGTGTGTGACCACTCTTTTGGACGCTTTTCTGTTGCTAACCATCGCTGAAGAAAAAATCATTTATTTTAAAAAACGTCTGAAATTTGTTGGATTTGTTAAACCCTTTGACATTAGCTCTCATTTTGTGCTCAAATTAATAGTAATTTCTTTTCGACTGTTCTTTGATTTAGACGTCATTTTTGGACATATATTTGGTTTATAATCACATAAAGTGTTTTTGACATCTTTTCTGATATATAGTCGAAGAAAACGATGGCCTAAAGACAATATCAAACGAATGGTAATTAAGTTTGTTATGGGTGATAGAGGCCGTCGAGTTTATGACCAGACAACAGAACTTCCGTTACCCGAACTAATCGGTGCTTCCGATATACTCAATGAAGAACTCAGGAGAAAGGTTTGCAAAATGCGTTGTTTTTCTATTTGTCTTCGAGTCTGACATCTGTTCCCTAATTATTTTGTTTGTGTCCATCAGTTGTGTAAACACCTGCCGGCGCGGGCAGAGGGCTATTCTTGGACTTTGATTTATAGTTCGTCCAAACATGGCTTCAGTTTGAAGACAATGTACAGAGAAATGATCAAATACGAGACCCCTGTCCTTCTGGTCATTGAAGACACGTTCGGAACCGTGAGTTCAATCATTGCATTCAATATTTGTTTAATTCTTGTGATTATTGTCTTATTTTATGACTAATTCTTTGATTGCATTGAAATTAATTAATAAAATCGAAACCAAATTAAAGGAATTTTTAAAATTCTTTTCTAATATTTCTTCAATTTATTAAATTATCCGAAGATCTGATCCACAAAACGAATTGTCAATTACTTATTGGATTTATTTAAGACATTAAGACATGAAATATGTTTTTCACAGATATTCGGAGCTTTAATTTCGTGTTCACTGAGAGTTAGCGACCATTTCTATGGGACGGGAGAGACGTTTCTGTTCACATTCCAATCGGATTCTCAGCTTCAAGTGTTTCCCTGGACTGGAGAGAACCTATTCTTTGTTAAGGGAGATCAGGACAGCATATCAATCGGCGCCGGAGAGTGAGTCATATAAATGCCATTTGAATGCCTTCTCTTAAATAGAATATTCATTTCAGCGGAAACTTCGGTCTATGGCTGGACGGCGACCTATTCCACGGCCGGTCCCATCCGTGTAAAACATTCGGCAATACTTCGCTTTCCATTGAAGAAGATTTTGTAGTCAAAGCTCTCGAGTGTTGGGGTTTTGTTTGAGAATTAATTTGTTGTTAATTAAGACTAATTGACGACACTTTAGGCCAACAAAACATAAAACATAACAAAATTTCTCTCAAAACTCAAAACTAATGTCAATCTCTGGTTATATATGATATGAATCGTATATTTTTATAGATTCCTAACAAACAAATGATTGGATATTAGTTCGAAAAAAGGGCCGAAAAGTAATTTATTGTTAACTACTAGTCATAAGTCATTAAATGAATTCAAAATTAACTCAATTTTTGGTTAAAAATTGAAAAGAAATCCAATTTTTATTCAATCGATTGAAAACAATCCGCAAATTTGGTGCTAAACCAATGTTTTGCTTAATTTTTGTTCAAATAATTAATTAGTTTTTAATTCAATAATAATTGTTCTCTAAAATCGATTTTTCAATTAATGAGAGAATAGAAGAGAAAAATGACTTTAATATTGATGGCAATCATCCAAACAAACAAAACACAAACCATTAATCATAAGTCTTCAAAGTATACTGTATTTCAAAGAGGAATACAAATCAATGGCATGTTTTTGTTCAGCCATTCCTCTCCTCTTCGTTACCCATAAAACAGTGGAACAAATTTAATCATTAATTTCAAAACGAATTCAATTTTTATCCAAACCTTAGACTAAAAAAATGACTAATAATTACAGAAAGGATTGAATTTCAGTGAATTTCTTTGTAATTAAGACTAAATTTTCAGAAAAATTAGAAAAAAATTCTTAGAATTTGATTCGAAATTACCATTAGTTTGCTCTAAGAGTTACAAATCGGACTCAAATGGGAGTCAATTCTCAAATGACAACTAAATTAGTAAAATATTTGATTTTAGAGCTTTTGATTAGTTTTTGTGAGAAATTTGTTTTTATTGTAAATATTTGTTTAAATCTTATGCCATATATTCTCTAATTATATAATAGACTTTAGAATTGAAGGCAAAAACAATAAGTCATTGAATCATAAGTTTGTTTTATTTTAAAAGTATTGTCAACTTTTGGCTAATTTTCTCATTTGTTTCGTCATTTAATTTATTCCATAATTTATTTCCAATTAATGTCTACTTATTCTGTAAACTAAGTTATTCTTCGGAATCTATAGATAGTTATCAATTGAGACCAATTCAAGTGATAATTGTTTTATTAGAATTCTAGTATACAATCAATCATTAGGAGGACAGTACTCTTTGAATGTTATTCTATAAAAAAGAGCTCTGATTTATATCAGATATTATTGAAAAACGAAACTATTTTATTAGAAATGAATAAATAATTAATTAATACTTATTCGAGAAAATTCAGAGAAAACTATATATTTGTGACAAAAGACAACAAAAGACATCAAAAGACACATTAATTTATGTAATTTAGAACTTTATAGTCATTAATAAAATCAATTGAAAATCAATTTATTTGAAATTTATATTCGGAATTCCGTTCAAAACAGGAATCTATCAAATGATTTGCAGAATCTATACCTCCTTTAAAGTGTTACGCTATCTATTAATCGTCTCATAAATACACTCAAACTCCTAAATTGTATTTAAATTCTTAATTCAATATTAATTTGGTTTTAAATTATTTGAAAATATTTGAAGATTCGATTATTTTAGTAAATCATCTCTATTTTGACATTTGTTTTGATCAAAATATTATTTTATAACTTCAAAAGAAAAAAAATCTAAAATAGAGGTTTGAGTGTATTTAATGTATTCAATATATGAGTTGAAATCTCACACGTTTTAGTCACACATTTGAAGTCAACACAGTTTCGCACATTTGGCCAACAAATCAATATTTAAATCAATTTAATTAAAAATTTATTAATTATTCTTCAATTTTATATTTTATTCGTAAGTTTTGTTTGTATTTTACGTCATATATATTGAAAGTTATATTCAATTGAATTTAATTTCAGTAATTATTAAACAAAATGTCAGTTGAATTGGATTTAACCGCTTTGGCCAAAGAGTCTGTTTGGGTCGACAAACATCGATATGCGGACGCAGAGAGGGATTACTACTCTGGAACTAACAGTTCCGCTAATAAAGTATTTAATATTTCCAATATTTGGGACATTTATTGAAAAAATGGACACTTTTTTCAACTTTTAAAGAGTTTTAGATTTAGTTTTTTGTATAAAACTTATTACAAATTAATTGGTTTTCAAATTACTCAGTCTTTGAATGGTTTTGATTCGTTTGTCGTTTAGTGCAGACAGTCTTCAGCCGTCGACCAATCAAGAGATCAAAGAGTACTTAAGGAACAAAAGAACAAAACTTCTCAATTAAATACCACTCAATCTATTGTCTCAGATATAGTGAGGGCTCGAGAATTAATTAATAAAACATTAGATTCTGTGAGTAATTACATTCAATTAACAGCATGTAATCGATCTATTCTTTCACAAAATATTATTATTTCTCATTTGTTTCAATTTCTTTCCATTTTTACCCATTTTTTCCCTATTTTTCCCCAAATAATCCGGTTTTGGTTTTTTCGATTTCCAGACCTTTTTTTAATTACTTAGATTAGAGAAAACTTTTATTTGATTTGATTTTAATTAATAAACAATTTTTGAAATGATTTTAATTTGAAGGGATCGGCAGATCTAAGCGCTGATCCTTTGGCGCAACGTTTGAAAAGCGTTGAACTCGAAAATCAAAGCCTAAAGAAAAGTAAGTTTTGATTTGAATTCAAATGAAAACCATTTTTATAATCTATTTGTTCAGCCGTCGAACAGTTGAGTGCTTTGGTATCAAAGTTAGAGTTAAGAGTTTCCAGTTTAGAGGGTTCGGCCAAACCGGTAACCAATCAAACCCCTAAACCCGTTTCAAAACCGATGGCAAAACAGGAGACCAAAAAAGATGACGACGACGATGACATCGATTTATTCGGTTCTGATGAAGATCAAGAGGCAGATGAGGTCAGAAAGAAGAGACTCGAAGAATATGCGGCAAAAAAATCCAAAAGTAATTCTATTATTGTTTTTCACAAATATTTTAATTATTACTTAAAAAACATTTAAAACGTTTGCAGAGCCGGGAGTTGTGGCGAAGTCTAGTGTTGTGTTGGATGTGAAGCCATGGGATGACGAAACAGATATGAAAGAAATGGAAGTTCGAGTTCGACAAATCCAAATGGACGGACTTTTGTGGGGCGCCTGTCAGTCATATAGATATACATAATCTTAATATGAAAACTAAAACCTTTTCTATTGTTCTGTTTTTCAGCCAAATTGGTTCCACTCGCGTATGGCATCAGAAAACTACAGATCGTGACTGTCATCGAAGACGATAAGGTGTCTGTCGAAGAACTCAGCGAAAAGATCGAAGAAATTGAGGACTTTGTCCAGAGTGTAGATATCGCGGCTTTTAATAAAATTTAGAAATTACTGACAATTCTAAGACTGTTTGATCCAAAAGATCCAAAAATCAGTTTTTATTTGAGAAATAAATTCAAAATATAAACAAATTTAAGACTTTTTTAATTAATTTCAGCGAAAAGTGTTATTTCGGTTAAAAAAAAGTTATTTAAATACAATTATTTCGAAAACTAGTCCTCTATATATTCGAAAGGTTCGGGCGGTTCCGGTTCCTGTTCGTCCTCTACTTTGGGTCCGCCGGCAGCTACGGGTTCGACCAGATCTTCGGGTGCGTTCTTATCGCTATCCTTAAGGATAATAATACCACCGATTGATAGCTCTTTAATGGGTGTATAACGAGATCCGTCGGCCATTTGAATGACTCGAAGCTGTTGTCTGAGAACTCGCGCCGGATTAGACAGTATCTCAAATGTAGGCTCTGGTTCTTTCTCTTTGCTCTCCTTTTCCTTAGATTTTGAATCCTTGACATCTTTTTTATCGGATTCTTTGGAATCTTTTTTATCTTCTTTTTTATCTTCCTTTTTGTCTTCCTTTTTGTCTTCCTTTTTGTCCTCTTTTTTGTCGGAGTCCTTCTCTGTTTTGTCTGAAGTCTTTTGTTTGTCCTTTTCGTCGTCGATTTCCATTTTCTCTTCTTTGAGTTCCTTTTTTTCGGCCTCTTTTTTCTTAGCCTTTGCTGTGATTGAGAGGACAGCTGTCGATATCTTTTCCCTCTCTTTCTCTTTCTTCTCTTCGAGTGGCGCCGGATATCCATAAAGGGATGGCTTTGCGTTCGATTTAATTTCCATTTTCGGCATTTTTAGGTCAGAGTTAAGGCCAATAACAGCCGTCGGAGTGAATGAAAGAGCTATGAAGTGCGCCAAAGGAAACCAATACCAAAATTGGGTGAAGACTAACATTCCGACCACTGCCGGCATATTTGTGTGACCGGTCCGAGACTGGAGACCAATTGTAACATTACGACCGCCGGCGTCTATAATACCCTGAGCCAGGATTGCACCGAATTTAGCCATAATATCGTCGTGTTTATCACTTATTACTTTTGAGTATAACTGACGGAAATCCTTAACTTTAGGACAATTGGCTTCTGTTTGTTGTATTAAAATAAGAGAGGAAGCGATGAGCGCTCCCTGTCGTACATAATTTACGGGATCGTTAGTCATCGGTTCCAGTAAAGCGATGGCTTCCTTATTTCCAGTGCCGGCACAACATATGCCTAAAGCCATGGCTGCGCCGTATCTGACGTGTGGGTTATAGCTCTCAGACAAAAGGGAGACAACACTCGGACACTGTTCTGGGGTCCGGAATAACAAGAATCCAATTGCTTCGACGGCAGCTCTTCGGACGTCATCGTTGACATCACTAACAGCGACGTGAAGTAGTTTTCTAATAGCTTTGTTATTACCTGTTCCGCAATAAGCCATCGCTATTGTATGCATTCCTGATCTTCTAAGGAGTGGGTCTTTATCTCTGCAGAGACTATCAATTAAAGTGTCGGCCTCTTCGAGTCTGGCGAACATCGTTAGACTAATACCAATGGCTAAACCTCTTAATATTTTTTCGTGTTGTGTCTCCTGTGCGTACGACACCATATCAGTGATGGCCGGACCAGACTTTGAGCCTAACATCACTAAACCCATTGCAATACCGGCGGCCTCTCCAGTGACGGCGTCGTCTTGAAATAGTTTGTCTTTTAACTGAACATAAAATACTTCAATCAATTTATTCAAACAAATAATGAGTAATATTAGGAGTAATTACACATTCGTAGACATCCACGCGATTGGTTCCCATCGCAGCCAATCCCAGACCCAAACAGCCTCCGTGTCTGACCGATTCATTGGTGGCTTCTCTGACCTGACCCAACAAATAGTCAGTTATGGCTGTCCCGTGATTTGCGTGTATTAAACCCAAAGCAAAGAGACCTCCGCCTTAAGAGCGAACAAAATATAATTAGATTTAAAATTAATGAATGAGAGCTCACCCTCAGTATATCCACTGCCCGGTCCACTATCTTTTGGCAAATAGGATGACATCAGATGAAGCGCTTCCTTTTCGTGTCGAATATGAATGACTCCAAGACTAGCTGTGGCCGAGAATTTAGCCCAATTGACAGCTCTGGCCAACCAGTCCAAGTTGTCTCTCAAAAACTGATCAGAAGTGGTTCCGCAATGCATCAGAGCGTTGGCGATGACAGTGGCGTTATGACACACAGAGTTACGGACCGCGTCTTTAGTTCCCTTCAGAATCAACAGATCCGAGTGATTGTTACGAATAAGGAATTGGAGCTGAAGTTCGATAGTTGTCTCTCCGCTCAGAATAACCGCCAACTTTTCAAATCTCTTTTGTCTTTGTTTTTCATCTTCACTCAAGTCTTCCAATTTAGGGACAGGTATTTCTGGTTCAGGGGGTGCTTCAGCAGATGTCTCAGCATTGGCTGCATTTTGATCATCGGTTTCCATCTTTTCAACGTTTTGTTCAGCTGTGGAAGTGGTGGTGGCTTTAGGCGGCGCTTTGTTCAAACTGGCGATTAAAGCAGGGATAGGAGCGCAGGTCTGTAACGCCTGAAGAACTCGATTCAGAAACTGTTGGGTTGCGCTCTCATACAAATCAAAAGCTATTTGATATGCCATAAGAGTTGTATCTTCAGAACGGGTCAGTCGGTCGAGAACTTCGGCCACAGACTGTGCGTCGTCTAAGAATATGAGACACTGAGTCATAGAGACAAAGTCGGGGACATCCAGATTGCGGTACAGTTTGACAAGAATTCTGAGGACATCATTACGAAAGTGTCTGTTCTCTATCAAAGCCATCGTAATCTTGAAAGCATACGACAAAATGGAGGCAATATCTCCAGATTCGGTGATCGCTCGTTCGAAGATATCCATTCTTCTGGTTTCCAAAGCGATTCCAATCGCTTGTTTGTACTGATTGTCTTCGAAACATCTTTGAAACATTCTGTTAACGATATCTTCAAGTCTTGAGTCAATCCTTTGAGAAGACGTTTGACTGTTCTCTCCATTGGTTTCAGCGCTGAAGAGAACGATTCGTTGTTTAGTATAGAAGTCAATACATTTTGCGATAATTGTGTCCACATATTCGGAACTGTGGTTGACATCGAAGAGGTCACCGGCACCCAAAGCGTAGTTCAATGAGTCTTCATATGAGCCCAAATGATAGTAGACTTTTGAGGCCAAAAGAGCGGCCAGTTTTCGCTGAACAAACTGTTCGTCTTCGTAGAGGACTTCAATCTTTTCAATGATTTCGGAGATTTCGGGCCAAAACTCGTCAACAATTGTAATGAGCTTTTGAAGAGCGAAGACTTTCAACTCATTTCTGTCTTCGTCAAGAAGTGAAATAATACCCGAAGCAGAGGTTATACTCATTTTTGGGTACATTCCTTCGTTGGCCACTCGTGGACTCACTTCTATTTTCATTGAATTTGTTTTAAATAAATTTGATTTCAGTTTAGTTTAAGAATACTTTGTTTTCAATCAAATAAAAGACTCAATAAATCAATGAATGAATGAATGAATGAATGACACAGCGATTCCAAACACATAAACACTTTCAATACTATTCTATAGTTATTTAAACAGTAATTTCAATGATTCAAAATGAAAATAAAAGACCTAAACATTCGGTGTTTCAATATTAACGTTCAATAAATTGATTAAAGTTTTTCTTGAAATTTACGAATCATTTGATAAACTTTTGCTCAGAATTCAAACCACTCTTTGACTGAATTTTTGTAAATAAATCATAATTTTGTTTAATTGTGAGTCATTTGCATCAAATGGCGCCCAAAGCGAGGGTAAGACTAATATATTTTAATCTTTAAAGTATCTCAAAAGTATTTTCAATGGAAAGGAAGCGATTATTCTGACCATTGATTGCGGGAAATCAATGTCTGAGAAATGCATTGATTGCGACAAAAGTGTATTTCAATTATCGAAAGATTGTTTGGAAAATATAATTCGTCAGAAAATCTTCGCCGAAACCAAAAACGAATACTTTTTGCTCGAATTCTCCACAAATACTTCGATCGGCGGTAAAATCAATGAACGGTTATCTTTACCGAACTTTGATCTCTTGAATTATATAATCAATGTTTTGAATGTCTCCCACAATGAGTCGAAAATGACAAATGGTTTGTTCCCTTTTATGTGAGAGCCATTCCTTTTATTAATTGATTTATTTTTAGTGATCGATGCCATCGATGAATCCATAAATCAGGCTTTGAATGAGACAATGGATGGAAAATATAGTGCAGTAAAAGTAGTTGTTTTCACTAATTTTAATTCTTTGAAAGAATCAGACTTAAAGCGATTCCGGTCTGAAATGATTCCAAAATTAGTGAAAACAAGGATTCAATTATTAATTTTGTAAGTTTTACACAAAAATCAATTATCTTTGACACAACTGATGACACCATTAATATCCATATTATTTAAAATTAAATTAATTGTCGAATATATTGGAAAAATAGCTCTCCTTTTGTTCCCGAATCGAAACATAAATTATCTGAATCTGAGAAAATTGGTGTTCAACTGATGGAAGTTATGGAGTCATCATCGGTTGGATTTTACTATGACTTGAAGACAGCTCTAAAGTCTTTTAGTGATTTCGAAGTAAAGAAGACGTCTTCTGTCGGTTGGTATTCAAACCTTCAGTTAGGAATCGGTTTAAACTCTTTGAATATTCCAATCGTTGCCTATTCTAAGGCACTTCCTTACCAGAGTAAGAAAGGGGTCATTTCAGTTGTTCAGACAAATAGTTCAGACATTAATCTCAAAATTAGTGATTCAAACTCAGAAATGAGTGAATCGGGTGTTTCTTCAGTCACTCCACTTAAAAGAGTGACAACATATGAGTCAAAAAATACTGATTCAAATGAAGTGATTCAAATCGAAAGGCAAGAGATTAGTCGGGGATTCTATTACGGACAGACTTTAGTTCCTTTTAGTGAAGACGACAAACAAATGTTTGAATACAATAAATCCCAAAAAGGATTCAAAATAATTGGTTTCACTTCAACCAAAAACATCGATATATCCCAAAGATTGGGCAAAAAAACAAGTTATGTCTGCTCTGACCCCCGACTCAAACAAAATAACCACAAAATGGTATTCCAAGCATTAGTTAGCGCTCTGTTTCACCAGCAAAAAGTGGCGATTGTTCGGTACTGTTTTAGTGATCGGTCGGCCCCACAAATCGGTCATTTGCTTCCTTTCATTGAAGACAACAATCTATTATTGTCTTACATTCAGCTGCCATTTGCCGAAGACATTCGCAAATATCGCTTCCCTTCACTCGAGAAATATTGTCCGACAGATAAACAATTAGAAGTATTCGACAATTTTATTGATTCCATGGACTTAATGACTGCAGACACCGATGAAGAGGGAAATGATTGCGAAGCATTAAAATCCTATCAAATCACTGATCCAGTGATACAGCACTGGTTCTGTTGCCTGTATTACAGATCTTTCAATAAGAATGAGATGAAACCTCTTCCTCTGATTTCTGAAGATAACAAAAACTTAATCCAAACCCCATTTAGATTATCAGAAAAAGCGGGCCAACCATTGACACAAATATTAAAGAACTTCACTCTTCAGAAATCTAAAGAAAAGTCTTTGAAAAAGAAAAGTGCGTCCAAAGAGAGTACCACTCAATTGAAGAGTCACTCAATATTACCGAAAAGACAGAAAATTTTTAATGAATTGGAAGAAAGTATTGAAATCGTGGACATGAAGACCAAAATCACTGATTTGTTTGCTTTAAACCCTTCTTTTGAATTTATTAGTGAAAGGTTTGTCCAATATTTTAATGTATTGTTCGATAATTTTAGTAAATATGAAGAGAAAGCCGAAGAAATTGTGGATTTAATTGAATTATTTCGCCAAAAGTCAATTGAATTCAATGATCCGAAACAATTCAATGAATTAATGTTCGATAAAATCAAATCAATTCGCGGAACAGATTTATGGTATACTTTGCTTTCGAAGGAAATTAAGCCAATCGGACGACAAGAGTCTTCAAATAGTTTGGTTCTTCAGGAAAGTATCGATCAATTAATGTCTTTAAATGAAGATATTTAGACTCAGATTGAAGTTCAATGAAACCAATAAATGAATTAGTTTTGAAAAATCACTTATTTTTAGCTCTAATTTGAAATCCAATACAAGTTTTGTCATAAAATTAAAATTATTTTCTAATTTAAAGAAAAATATATGAAAAACAAATTTTTGTTAACAATTATTACGAATTAATTGCTATAAAGTGCTATAAAATGCTATAAAATGCTATAAATTGATATAAATTTCTATAAATATTCTATAAATAAATGAAAAACTTTCAAAAAACTGTTTAATTACTGAAATTAATGTTTTGTTTGAACTATAATTTCAAACACTTTATCTGATATATAATCTTCTGATTGATTTGATTGACTTTTAATTGTGACTCAAATACAAACAATTTATAGTTCTTTACTATTATTTTGAGTTCTGTTCTCTTATTCTAAAAGAATTCAATTTTTTACTGATTGTAATCACTTAACAGATATATGTTGAAAGTAAGCTCTGGATGGTATGGTTGTGCCATTTGAGTTAAGTTGGTTGAGCCAATTGAACTCTTGATAAATGTTTTCAATTTAATTGTTATTCAAATAAAATTTTGGTTTATTTTGAACTTTAATTACTTAATTGAAAATTATATTTATAAGACCTGACCTCAGAACGAGTTTACGAGTTATTAATCTTTGATATAATATTTGAGTTCAAAAATAAACTAAAATATTATAATAATAAATAAAATTCAATGAATTGATCAAAAATCGTATTTCATATATCAAAATATTATCTAATATTTAATGTATTTCTCGATTATTGAAAAAAGACTCAAAATAGTGGACCTATTTTTAGGTCAAATTTTTTAGTATCAAAAAAGTTTCGATAAGAAAATCAAACTTAATTTGGAGTAAAAAAAAGTTTTGAAATCAAATTCTTGTTTTTTGAGCCAATTATTCGAAAGTCAAGTAATTATTATTTGGTTTTCAAATTACATTCTTTTAAATTAATGTATTCTTAAACCATTTAAGACATTTGACTCAATTTGTAAACCAATCAATTTTAAAATTTGATTTGAGGCAATTCTTTGTTAACTAGGTGAAATTGGTTGGACTCTCTAATGATCATTCAAATAAAAAATTTAAAAAGAAATGAAAAAAATTAGTTGTTATGTAAAGTGAAATTCCTTTACGTAAAAAATTGACAAATTGTGTCACTCGTGTGTTGAGCTCCTAATATACTAAAGTTATAGGAAAGGCTACAAAACATTTTAGGAAAAAGTTTCCAAAACCATAAGTTTATTAAGAAACTCATCATAAATGATTAGCTCGTATGGACTCAATTAGTTTATCTATTCATTTATCTGAATCTTATTTTCAATTTTATTAAACAAATTCCTGAATTTTTCCAATATTTCCTGGAATTCGATTTTTAAAAAAAAAGTCTTTTAAGAAAATTATGAAGAGATAAAAAAGCTGTTTTTAATAGATGCCCTCATAAAACATCTTTTGAAATGTTTTTCATCGAATTATCAATTTATTTGACAAGAATTAATTCAATGTCTATTTTGACAAAATTTTTTACAAAAATTCAAAACTATTGTAAAATAATAATAATTGTATGGATTTGAATGTTGTGGTAATTTGTATGGGAAAATAAAAGCCCATCGCCTGGAGCTCTATTAAAAATAGTGACCCCTATAGTTGTTTCCCCCTCTGAAACCTGTTTTATCATTTTTTTAGCGCTCAGGACTGAAGCGCTTTTGGCTCTGCATTTGATTACAGGTGTAGTCACACAAACAGTCTGTCTTGTGATTAAAGTGCTATTCATGAGAACCAATACATAGAAAACTGATTCTGTGTTTAGCGTTGAGTGCTTTCAAAACTTATTTTCATATTCCAGAGCTTCGATTGCAATCAAGAATCAGTTCTGTGCTCTGAATAAAGGTTTTCCGGGCATTAAAAGTGAATTTGATCCTTCATTTATCATTTGTGTTCAATTGAGTGAAAACGTTTCAAAATTGTTATATATTTATATGAATTGAATAACTTTTTATCAGAAGTGAAGAAGAACTCAAACATTACAAACAATTTGAAACTAAATTATACAAAAGTTTGTTGAAGTGAATCAACAAAACTACAAAAAGTATTACAAACTTATTCAGAATTGAAGTCAAATAATAATGAAAGTAATTTCAATTCTGTTTTAATGCATTTTTTATGCATATAATGAATTGATGCCTACCTGGTTATACTGGCTATTTATTGCCCGTTAACCTAAAATTATTCAGTTTTAATATCAGAAATAATTTAAAGGATGACTTCATTTAGTGGAAACGTGCGTTTGTCATAAACATTGAGGAAATTCAAATTTTTATTCAAAAGTGAGTAAAAATTTTGAAAACATATTTTTTCTTTACTTCGAATCAAATTTTATTTAATTAAAAATCAATGAAATTCTAAAGAATTTTAATTACCTTTTGGTTTAACTCAATAATACTTATTATTATTACTACTATTATATTGAATTAATGCTAATTATTTTGTTTGTCTGTTTGGAATTAACCTGGATATTTTGTAAAATTGCTCAACAAAGCAATAATTAAAATTTTGTTCTAATATTTTAAACTCTTTTTTACACTTTCGTAAATAATTTGATTAATATTTGTTTTATTGGTTTACTAACGATTAAGATATCGATTAGTGTCTGATTGAGAACAGATAACTTGAGAGGGATTTCACCGCTCTATCAGTCTTTTGAATCTTTGGGCAAAAACTTTCCAAATATTAATAAATCAATTATAGGAATGATTTCAAAAGAAAACTCAATGGCATTCAAATGATGTTTATATTTAGTTTTAAAAATCAAATATTAATATTTTATATCTGATGATAGGTTTCAATAGAAAACTTTTTTTATTATTATTTCCTCAAAAAAACATTTGATTGAAGATTAAGATAAATATTTGTATTGAGTTTTATTGTCGACACGAATATGAGTACACTTTTCT
Source organism: Minunthozetes semirufus (assembly GCA_034699985.1). Lineage (NCBI taxonomy): Eukaryota > Metazoa > Arthropoda > Arachnida > Sarcoptiformes > Punctoribatidae > Minunthozetes > Minunthozetes semirufus. Next base: position 31,197 of record JAQIXD010000008.1, read on the forward strand.
CTAATGTATTATTTCTTTAGAAATAGAGTTATTTTGTGCATTCTTTGTGTCTGTCGGCCACCACCAGTATAACAGTCTACTTGAGAAGGGCCACCAGTGAAGTTAGTGTTGAATACTATTGAATAACTATTGAATAGTTAGTTGAGTTCAGATAACTAGCTATAGTCCAGTTAACTCCCACTCACGATCTCATAATTGAAAGACACAGTGAAGCGTAACTTCTTCTCTCTTCTGAAGAGAATCTGAGCTCAAGTTATCAAAAGTAAAAATTGTGGAAATCATTAGTTTCTCTCTATTCAGACCTGTATTAACACAAAAGAATTCCTGATTTATATCTAAATATAAACTTCACTTAAGATATGCTTTTCTCTGAAGTACTTTCGTTTTGATTAAGATTTTATTCTTTCAAAATAGAGATATTATCGGAGAGTTTTTGATCGGAAGACTTCATAATTTTTAATTGTTTGCAATGAATAATAAGTGAAGACTTAATTACAAATCTATTTTCAAAAGATATCATTAATTCTAAAATTAGCAAAAGTTTTAATCAAAAGCCAATACAATAGAAAAGAGAATTCATTATTACATTTAAGACAATTAAGAGTTCGATAATACAATAGTTTGTCATTTTTGTATACAGAACTCAAAAGTTAATCAATTGTGAAACCAATAAAATAATTATCAAAATCTTTCTTTGATTTGTGGCTCGAGTTTTCGATTAAGAAAGAGTCAAATGAGTGCACTTCCTCTAATGGATTCGTGCAAAAACTTCTATAAAGAGTGAGCACAGGTATACAATATTATGTTTAATTACACAATTTTTTTTGTCTGTCAAAAAGTTTAAACGCAATCTTGAAATTTATTTAATGGATACTTCACTCAAGAAATATAACTTTTTTCTATTTTTCTAAAAGTCATTAAAACCATAAAAAATTAATGCATTTAATATTTTTTGTCTAAATTTTAAGCTATAATTGTCTTTAAAACTGAAATCAATTAACAAATGTTTTATGTAAAATAAAAATAAATGAAAACAGAAAATGGAAAGTATTGGCAAATATAATATCAAATTTTCATAGATTTTAAATAAAGATAATCTTAAATGTAAAACGAGCTCATCTCAAATGGATTGAGTATAAGTGACTAAAATGTTATATAATGAGAGGGAAGACATAATCATTTTTATTCTCATCTCATTCAACGTTTGCTGCGATATCTCATTAAAATGAAACGAACGACACATTACATGCCTTCAGGTCATAATCACTCCGAATCGTAATCTGTATTTCCGGTGAAAATCACTGTAAAACAGTTCATGAGTTTGATGTCGAGTCTCTTTTCTTGTGCTCCTGAATCTGTTTTGTAGGCAAAGCATAAGATATGCACAAGTTTTGTATTGTACGGCTTAATGCACTAGTTAATTCGCTTACTTTTCACAATTTTGCCCTTATCTTAGTCTTTCTTTCAATTTCTCTCAACAAAAGCTTTTATCCATCGTTTCTATTGAATCGAAGTTTTGTCTCAAAACGAAAAATAATTTTTTTGCCTTCAGTTCGAGTGATTCTAATAGAAGTTAATGTCTTATGTTTTGTATAATTATTTAATTTCGATAACAATTACACTCAAATTTGGATAAATTTTTCCCATTTTGTAATTAAATTATGCGTTTGTTGTCTATAAAAACAGGTATTAAATGTTTATACAATTAAAGTTAAAAATAAAAATAATTCCTCTTTTTTTTGATAATTGTTTTATTTGTTAACCGATCTTCTGTCTTATGACACAAATTCTCTTGAGTTTAGTCACAACTTTTGGATTAAGGATTAATTTCAGATTTGGAACTTATTATTGATAGGAATATCTTTTGTAAAAGCAGTGACTATTGGTCAGTAGACCAATTCGTCTACTTATTTGATAAGCGGCAGGTGTTTTGATAGATGCTTTGATGCAAAGCACCTGCAAATTATTCCTATCATTCGCTTCGTAAAGTAAAGCAATTCTTATTTCAATTTTTCATATTTTTTCAATATTTGGTTCACAGTTTTGGTTCATTACTCACTCGCTTCTGACTTATAATTAATTGGAAACTAATTTGAATTCAATCAAAACCAACAGAAGTCGAAGAAAACCCGCCGTAAAAGTGATTACAATAATTCAAATTCCTGTTGAATACTAATTAATAAAAATCAGTGAAATTGGAGCAAACAATTTGTTGAGGCAAAACATTAAATCTGGAAGACATGGATAACAGCGAAATCAACAGTTCGTCTGATTTACAATCTTTGGATAATAATCCCGACTCCACAGTTCCAGGTTTGTGTTCGATTCAATTTTAAAATAAATTTGAAAGTATAATCAAATTGAAATTTTTGACACATAGAGAGTGATAACGATTCCGGTATCGTTGCAATCGCTAATAGCAATAGAATTGGTTCGACGGCATCCAACTCTGATGAGGACAACCTATTCAAAGACAAGTGAGTCACTCATCTCTCTCTAACTTCCGTTTAACCCAAATATTTGTCCAAATTTTTGATTCATTTCAATGAATATATTGTTATATAAAATGTGTTCCTTTTGAATGAAAGGCTCAATCAGTCAGCAAACAATCCGTTGGGTTATGGAAGTAAACCTCGAGTTCGTTTTGACGATGATTTACCACTTTCTGAGCAAAATATGCGAAAGTCTTGCAAAAAGTTATTCGAAACGCTTTGGCATCAAAACAAAGACATAGGATTAAAAGACGAGTCATTGAGTGGTCATCCTTCACTTCTTCCGTCCTGTCATTGTCATCACTTCACGCAAACATTACCCAATTTCAAGACTAACAGCCACTGCTGTCCTCATTCAGACCACACGACAAGCCTTGAGGTAAATGTTTCGTATGACGACAACGAACTTCTTTTAACAAATTATGGACAGCAAACCAATTATATTCGAGACTCGAATGTCACTCAAAGACCAAAATACAATTCTTTGGATAATCGACAAAACAGAAGGATTTTCGACAGAACTAATGATAATAAAAATGTAGACATAAAAGCATTTAAGAAAAAACCATTTGATTGCGACGAAGCTCTCAATCGTATCAGACGTATGACCGATCAGTTGGAATCATCTTCGATGGTTAATGCCTTCGCAAGACCTGCTTTCATCAAAAGTGCAGAATATGGCCAAACTATGGATACTTTATATGAAACAATATTTCCAACTGAGAAGACAACATCTAATAGTCAGGTAAAACAGTGGCTCAATAAAGCGGACTTCACTGAAATACACAAAGAGGGGAACGACTCTCCACAAAAGAACACTGATTTTGATGCAATCCGTTTACCCAATAAAATATCTATCGATCAGTACTCGAAGAGAACATTCCTAAGAGATGTGCCAACGGCTAATACTCTGACTCCGACTAAAAGTTCCTATATATCAGCGGATCAAATATATCCGGATCAATGCGAAGACGATATCACAAATGAAGAATTAGAAAAGTCTTATGAAGAGAGACAACACAACCGATTTTCGAGTTCATATTCGGCGGGAGAGGACACCAGAAAAGGAATTTTAAGGCACAAAATAAAGTCAGCGGTCAGTGAAATTGATTTGAATCAGAGATCTTCCCCGAAGTCAAAAGGATTCCTCTCGCGTTTCAAATCAGTTTTGAGTCGAGCCTTCACTAACGATAAGCTCATAAAACAAAGTGTTTTAGACTTAAATACTGTTCAAAATAGTCGAAGTCTTTCTCAGACGGATGTAAGAGTTGATATCAATCTGAGAAGTAGCAGAACTAGTATTGCAGCCGACGGAAGGAATCGTGTCGATAGGTCACCGTCTTTTGTCAAGAATCTTAAGACAAGAATGAGTTTCAGAAGGAATAGGGATAACTCAGCAGAAAAGTAATCATTATTTTCCCGAAAGATTTTTTTTTAATTATATTTATTTTGATTTAAGGATAAGTCGTTCCATTAGTCATAAAAATCTTGCGATCGATAATCAAAGGAATAGAACAATAAAACCCGAAAGCGATGGAAACGATTCCAATGTTTGGGGAGAACTCATTAAATTGAATTCTGATTCATCACAAGTAATTCAAATTCATCGACAAAAGGGTCGAGCATTCGGTTTCTTCGTTGCCCGGGGAACTGTCAATAATATTAAGGGTATTTTTCACTCGTTTATTCAAATATTGTTCTTATATTACATTGATTTTCCTTTTTCTAGGTGTTTTCATATCCCGAATGAAAGACGAAGAAACTCAAAAGTCTTTGACCGGAGTTCTTGAAATCGGTGATGAAATACTTGCCATCGATGGAGAATCTGTGAAAGAGGCGAATATAATGCGAGTCAATCAACTAATTACCAGCAAAGACACAATTCGTTTGACAATTGTTCCCTATATGAACAATAAATATCTTTGAATCACATTTATATTGCTTTAAAAATCATTTTAGACTTCATTTTTTGAATTTCATTTCAATTATTTTATTAAAAAAATGCGAATAAAAGTTATTTTTTGATCAAAATTTTGAAAATTATTTACTTCTCTTAAAATAAGATTCAATCACTTCTAAGATTTTCGTTCTTTAGTTTCAATCACTTTCAGTGAATGAATGACAATTGCTACCATTGTGACCATGGTCATTGTCATAAGTTTTTAAAAAATTCATAAAAAGGGGGCTCATAATAATGTTGCCCCCTTTCCAATCACAACACTTTGACCTCCTCTATAGTATTCATACGTTGTTTGTGAATGAAAGACAAATTCAATAACAAAATAAAAAACAGAAAAATAGATAAATTGTTATTAAAATACAATTAAAAGTAATAATATTTTTTGCTTATATTTGAATGCATTTTATTAAATGTTTAATTATGTCTCAAATTTTCAATACTTTTTAATAACAAATGATTTGTGATTAAATCAAAGATAAGATAATAAATCTTTATTTAACAAAATTTCAATAAATTCGTGAATTTGTTGTTTAATTGATTGCAATTTTAATTAAATATATAATCAATTGATTCGTTGAACAATGAATCGATTATTTACAAGAAAAGTGTTGGAAGCGTTCAAAACAAACTTAAATTTAAATAATAGTTCCATAAAATGCAATCACTTCTTACGGTTGATGTCTTCAGCGCCAAAGGCTCCGAATCAGATCGAAGTTTTCGTTAACGACAAACCAATAGAGGTAGAGCCAGGAATAACAGTCCTCGAGGCCTGTGCTCGCGCAGGGGTAGACATACCCCGCTTCTGCTATCACGAAAGGCTATCCATCGCTGGAAACTGTCGGATGTGTTTAGTCGAAGTGGAAAAGTCGGCCAAACCAGTGGCCTCCTGTGCTATGCCTGTTATGCCAGGTTTGTCTCGATCTTTCATTTTTGGGACAACTCTTTGATTGTATTTTCAATGACAGGAATGAGAATTAAAACGGATTCGGATTTTACGAGAAAAGCCAGAGAAGGAGTGATGGAATTCTTGTTATTGAATCACCCGTTGGACTGTCCCATTTGCGATCAGGGAGGAGAGTGCGATCTTCAGGATCAGTCAATGGCTTTCGGCTCTGATCGGTCTCGACTTCAAATCGATTGGGACTCCAAGAGAGCGGTTGAAGACAAGAATATCGGTCCAATAGTGAAGACAATTATGACGCGTTGTATTCAATGCACGCGTTGTGTCCGTTTCATGAATGAAATCGCCGGATGTGATGATTTGGGCACAAGTGGTCGCGGAAGTGATATGCAAATCGGAACTTATCTTCAAAACACCGCTCTTTTGTCTGAATTGTCCGGAAATATCGTTGATATCTGTCCCGTCGGAGCTCTTACGAGCAAACCCTATACCTTTACCGGTAATAAAATTATTATTTAGAATTTGTAATAAATTATACTAATGTTGTGCTAACAGCCCGTCCCTGGGAACTGAGGCGCTTCGACTCAATTGATGTGATGGATGCCGTCGGCTCTAATATATCTGTCTGTCAAAGAGCGGGAGATTTGATGCGTATTATTCCTCGAGTCAATGAAGATGTGAACGAGGAATGGCTCGCAGACAAGTCAAGACACGCTCCCGTCGATGGACTCAAGACTCAAAGACTAACTGTACCTTTAGTGCGACCATCGAGTGATTCTCATCTTCAAGAGTGTGATTGGGAGGACGCACTCATTTCTGTTGGTCAGGCTATTAATCACGTCGACCCCAATCGAATCGTAGCGATAGTCGGCCCTCAAACAGATGCGGAAACTATGGTTGCGGTCAAAGATTTGCTTAATTTGATCGGTTCTGAGAATCTGTTCGTTCACTCGGACTCATCTTTGGATCCCTCATCTCTGCCATCGACTCGTGATCTTGACTTTAGACACAACTATTTATTTAATACCGGAATCGCAGACATAGAAAAGACTGACTTTATTCTATTGGTTGGAACTAATCCTCGATTTGAAGCGCCATTACTTAATGCTCGAATTCGTAAGTCGTGGCGCAACTCATGGATTGATGACATCGCAGTAATTGGTCCCAAAGGTATGGACTTATTGTATGACTACGAATGGTTGGGCGACGACATGAAAACCTTAAAGGCTGTGGCGGACGGCAAACATCCAATTAATAAGAAATTAGTTTCAGCCAAAAGTGCGGCCATAATATTAGGCCAACAAATACTGAAAAGCAATGAATCGTCAAATGTTTACGATTTAGTCAAATATATTTCCAATAAATTCAGCGCTCAGTTCAATGTTTTGCATTCAAATGCATCACAAGTCGCCGCTTATGATCTCGGCTTCAGAAACGATTCAGAGCTTAAACTTGAAGATAACGGCGATCCGGCGCTCATATGGCTGTTTGGTGTAGACGACCAACAGTTGAAAACACCTAAAAATACTTTTTTGATTTATCAGGTATTTTATACATTTCGTTCTTTAAGTCTTCTCTTCTATAGTAATATAGATATATATTTAATTTGTATTTAAGGGTCACAACGGGGATATCGGTGCAAATCAGGCCGATGTTGTCCTTCCCGGTGCAGCCTTTACTGAAAAGCAATCGATTTATGAGAATCTTGAGGGAAGATCACAGCAGGCATTAGCAGCAATCACTCCTCCATCAATGGCTAGAATTGATTGGAAAATAGTTAGAGCCGTCTCTGAAATATCAAACCATACCCTCACTTATGACTCACTGATAGGACTCCGACAAAGAATGAAAGAGTTGTCACCAAATTTGGTGTTTTGTAACGAAAACATCCGAATGGAAGCCATCGCTCCGCCGGAAGAAGGATTAGTTTTGCCTAAAATCAACCCATCCTTACAGTTGACCACAAAATTAACCGATTTGTTAGACTACTATCAGACGGATGTCATATCCCGCGCCTCTCCAACAATGGCAAAGTGTGTGCTCGCCATTAGAAAAGAGATCGAAAAAAGAGGTGAAAAACGAGTTTCACTTTAATTAAACTTTATTTTGGGTTTTGTTTTGTTTTTTTGCCTTAAATTTCAGTAAAAATTTATTCATTTTATTAAATAATTAGAAAATTATTAAAATAATTGTAAAAAATGATTAAATAAATAAATAATTCAATAAATTAATAGAATTTATTGAAAATACTATTTTGTTCTCATAATTATTCGCAGAAATCAGTTATGGCTCTAATAATTAGGAACAGTTACTTCTCAATGTGATATCACTTTAAGGCTTTCTTCTGTAAGAGTAATTCCAAGTGGAAAGCATTCAGTGACCACTGAAAGAGGTTTGTTATATAATTATCTATTATTTGTTCCAATTTTTAGATTTAAACATATTTTTAGTCAAAATATTTTATTTGAAAAAATAATCGAAAATTAATTAAAGAATAAAATCCATAGAATTTACTGAAAAATAATACTTTTGTTCGAATGTTATCAAATGTTTTATAATTAATTAATAATAGAATAAATAGAATATTAATAATATTAATAATAATTAATAATTAGAATAGTTTTTCTGATAAATTAAGTTTGAGTCAAATCTATAAATTATTTATACTTTTTTGGGACTAATTTTGGCTTTTGATTGACTATTGATTAATGTTTTGAAAGTTTATTTAAGGCGCTGTCCATCGCTAGTCATAACCGGTTAAGTTCACAGTTGTCTTCCATAATGAGACTGACCTCACAGTTGCCTTTCGTCGTAGAAATCGACGAATTTGTGCTGAAAATAGAATTCAAAGCTCAGGAATAGATTGTAAGACAAATAAATTTATATAAAATAGGGTTTACCTCAAAGAAGCAGAGCTTTGATTAGGTTTTACTTTAAGGTATTGTCCAGAATTGGAATCAGATTTTTTCATTAGAATGAGTCGTGTTTTGGATTTGGGTTTTCGATACTTAAGATTGGGATTAGCTTTGATTTTCTCCATAATATTTGGATCATTCCTCGAGTTCTCAATGGGTGCAATAGATATATCCCTTACAGCTCTGAATTCTCCGCAATTGTTTAAGTGTTCGTTTTCCAGACGAAAGAAATTCCATACAAAACGACTTTAAATACATTTAAATCACAAATTAATTACAATTTATAAGAAAAAGAGATAATATATATAAAATAGAAAATATATATATAATTACCGAAACAATTCGAGCGGCGCTAAAATCGAGACAACGAGATCCGCGTGAAGTATACCCACCTCTGAGAGCGATACCGATAGAGTCCATCCAAAACGTAAAATTAAATCTTCTATTATTGCAAAATAATAATAGTTTGGCGACGAATACACGATCTCTTCTCGAAGGAAAGGGAAGTCTTTGGACGGAGACTTTGGATCAAAGAGACCCCAATCCATCTTAATATCCCAAACATATGTATAACAAGAGGACACTATCATCGATATTATCCAACAATTGAAGAATGGATTCGAGAAGGAGTGGTCGTAATTATCTATCAATTGTTTCAAACAATTAATAAAATTTTTGATTTAATAGGAAAGGATTGACTCAATTGACTCAACTCATCGTTAATTTGGTTAAAGTAGAGAATATGACCACAAAAAAAGTGGTCGAGTATTTGCCGGCGTTCACTACATGAGGGAAGAGTCCACGTCTATCGTCTTTGTATCGGCGGAGGCACTGAGCAAATCGAAACCACGCCGGAAGACAGGCCACGAATGTGCGAATTAGAAGATCCGATGGTGTGCTGGAAATACAACACTCGGAAGTATCCTCTGATTGAATTAAATTCAAATAATTATATCATTTAATCAAATGTTTGAAATGAAATACCGAAGTCTTTGTGTGAAAGCGAATAGAAGTTTAAGTAAAAACAAACTAAAAACTCAAAGTCTTGAAGAATCGGAACAATACTATTGAGTTGATCCGCGAGCCAGAAGTCTGCGAACTCTACTCTTACGAAAGGAGCCATCACTACCCGAACCTTATTTATGGAAATATATTATAACATTTCAATAGAAATAAAAGAATATTTATTGAGAGGTATAAGTGATTACCAGAACTTTTAAGAGCCAAAACCTTGCATTATGTCTGAGCGTTCGCGTGGGGTTTATCATAAATAATAGCATAACAAACACCAAAAGAAGAGGAAAGAGATTCGGATTAATCGATAAATAATTTGGGGAAAAAAGATACGCCAAAACTGATAGGGACCACAACACCGCAAAAATGGAAGCCATTTCAAAGAAATGCTGTTCTGATAAGTGGTCTCTCGGATCCAATTCAAATATGAGTACGTGATTGACCCCAGAGGTCCGCCACCCGTAAACATTGATTCCAATCATAAATAAGAACATAATTATGAGAAGAGGGCCGCGAAAGAGGCGAACGGCTACCCACCAGTCGATGTCGGTCTCCATAAAAACGGCTTCAAATCAAATGATTTAAATATATTTTTAAAGAATTTAATGAATTAATTGAAATGAAATGAAAATAACTCACAAACGAGAATAACTACGAATAGAAGCACAAGAAATGCACCCAAAAAGAAGCCGACTCTGAATGTGGTCCAAACCGATTGGTGTGCATTCAATGGCGGAACTCTTAATCGTTTCATTGCTTTCTGTCGATCACCTGATTCTAAATGTGTTGTGAAGAGGTTTTCGGTTTCGAGAATCAGTTTATTGACCTCATTATTAGTATAGAAGTGAGAGGTCTCCACATTGTTCTGACGCCACTCCAGACCAGAGTTAGTGTTCATAAGTTTGTCGTGTTTTTTGAGAATTTTTCGAAAACCCGTGAAATTCAGGTTTTGGTAGTTTTGTAACAAAACAAGACTCAAATAGAACTCAGAAAAGGCTAGTTTGAGATCATGTAGTTTTCGGCTCACTTTCCTATTGATGTCGTACCGATCGCTGCTTTCATTAATTAATTGTCTTTCGATGAGACCAAAGAGTTTCTCATATTTTTGTTTGCCTTCAGATTAGAGACCAAACAAATAATCATATATTAAATCTCATAATTGTTTTCAATGGTTTTACAAATAATCCATTCCTCAAAAGATCGTAAAACACATACAAAACCGATATCTCTCTCATTATTCTTAATTGAGATAAGAATTGAATGAAAAGAAAACATTGTTTCAAATATTCTGCAAAACAGAGTCTTTCCTTAAAATTCAATTTTATGATAATTTTGAGAGAATTTTGTACTCATTTTCATAATTATCTCATTTTATCTCTAATTTTATGCTCAAAACAAATGAATTAATGTCTGAATTAAATACCGTTTTGTTTCAAGTGCTGACTCGCGAGGAGTTCGGCCTTAAGATCACCGAATTTTCTGATGGCTTCCGCCAACTTCTCGGCAAAGAATGTATTAATTTTAGACAATTCCTGTTCACAATAAGAAAAGAATTGTTCTTCGAATTGTTTAAGGCTTTGATTGACGTCATTATCATCTTCTATGCTATCAATGGTATCGTTGGTGTCGTTTACATCTGGACTGTCATTTTGCAACTGTTCTACGGCTGAGTATAACATTTCTTTCATGTTCTTCGCAATTAAATAAAGTGATAAAGAGATGACAAATAAGATATCAAATACAAAGAACAAGAATCGAATAGAAGACTCACCTCATAAGTGATGTATTGTTTCCTCCATTCAGGTGTGATGTGAGCCGATAAATGTTCAGCGAATTTCATGATTTAATCTTTAATTAATTGATAACAATATTAACCGAAATAATAGTAATAACGATATTTACATAAATATTATACTCAATGATTAGAAAAATTGTGGCGAAAACAGCGATCAGTTTCTCGTCATATGAGCGGAGATTCTGTTATTTGTTTGACACTAAAACTCCTGCTTTCAGATCAGCTGTTATTCAACCAATGATTCAATGATTTATATAATAATACAATCGATTCCCTCTTCTCTGAACAACAAAAATATTTTCAATAAAACTTGTATTTGATCTCAAATTACGAAATATTATAAAGAGTTATAAAATGCAAACAATTTCTCAATAGTTTAAGTGATTTGAGAAATAATTTGATAGCAATTAAGAGATGCTTGAGATAGAAGAGAATCGCTTGTATTGAAGTTGATATGCTTAGTAACGACATCTTCACTGCACTGCACGGCACAGTACATCGCACAGCACATCGCACAGCACATCACACAGCCCTCACTTGCATTATGCAAATCCGTGCAAACCTTTTGCGTAATATAAATGATTAGATATTGAATACCTGAGAAATCGAATGAAGGAATTGTCTGATAAATAATAATAATCTTATTTTACTCACAAAACAATACAATTAAACGAAAGTTATATCAAAGAAGAGACGATTCAGTGATAAAAATGTGCGTAAAATACATACAAATGATAAGAAAATATTGCGGCACTGATTCCAATGCAAACAAGATTCTGGGCTCAGAATATAGTATTGAATTGATTCCAAGGTTAGCACAGCATATGAAACACAAATTAATGCTTAACTTTCACAGGCTTTCATCTGATCCTTTTTTTACGGTAATTTTGAAAAGTTTTAAATAACTTAAAATACTCTGTAATTGGAGTGAAATAACAGACATTTAATTTCAAACGCTTTAAAAGATTTTCAAAACAAATAAAATGAAAATTCAAAGCAAAAACTATTTTGTTATCTAATGCTCTGTTTTTGATTGAGTTGTAGATTAACACGAAATGTATGTATGTTTTGCACAGACATCCATTTCATTGATCGGAAAAATTCTTCGACCATTTGATCATAAGTTTATAGAGTTATCTCTCGTTTTTCAGTTCAACGTCTACTGAAACACTTGAAACCTATTTATCTGCAGTTTTTTCGGAAAACATTCATTCATTTCATGTATTTCTCTAATAAAATATTTATTAGAAATATTATATTATTATAGTATTAATCTATTTCTAAAACTCAACCAAAAATATGTTTTCCTCAAAACCAATTGAATTATTTTTCTCTTCGACTCGACGTTTATTGATGTGACAAATATATGAAAGATATTATCCCAAAACAAAAGTAAACCATTTTTCCAAAATTCAACTCCAGATCAATCAAAATCTAATGCAAAACAAATGCGAAAATAAAAGCAAATTCTAAAGACATTTATATGCAATAATAGACAGACTATTATTGAGATAAAATATTTTTATGGAAATAGTCTTCACTTCAAACCTCAAGAGAAATGATCGAAAGAGAGGAACACATAAATAATTAACTATTGTTTTCTAAAAAAAAAAGTTTATCTTCCATTATCTTTATTCATACATTAATCAATACATTTCAAACATACCTTTCAAAAAGTTTTGATAAATTAGCTGAAGATTCCTTATTTTGATGGAATAATCAGAACAATTATTCTGACAATTCTAAGTTCAGGCAATAATTTCAATGATTTGATGCAAAAACTATTTTTGAAGCAATAATTTGAGAAATAGTTTGATTGAGAGAAAACTGGTCGTTCTTATCACAGTTAAGAAAAGTTACATTCAATCTCTAGTTTTCTCTTCAAACTAATCAATGTTTAATCAATGCACTGGTAGTCGACACAGAAGTCTTCTGAATATATTCAAGAGTTTATAGATTACTGTTTCGAAGGACATCCAAATTTGAAATATGTTTGAAAAATGTGAATATTATTTGAATTTGTGGCTCAAAACACGTTTTCCGATAAAGAAAACAGAATTTGTGTTTCAATAGACTCCTGAATATACTCTAATCGCCTAAAAAACAATGTTTTCCAAAACATATAACAAATCGGTTCAATAAAATCGTTGGAAATGTTATAAATTTAAAGAATTATTTCCAAAAAAGACGGAAGACTTGAAATAACTGTTCAATAAGTTTGTGTTGTATGTGGATTAATTTTTTATTTATTTAAATTTATTCAATAGATTTTATTATCAAAAATTACATAATTATATAAATCTTGTGGTACACCAAAACATATTAAGATATACACCCTTTGAAATTGTAATAATAAATTGTAAATAATATTTCTCTGTCTTATTCTCAAGTGTGATATAGAGGGAGAGGTAATTATGGGCTTTAGTAGAAAATATTATTGATTATATCCTATTAAGACTTATTGAGTATTCCTAAAGTCATTGAGTCCTCGCAATAAAGACAGTGCTTTTGAGGGCGTTGTTGCCAAACATAAAACTTATTTAACTTTACTCTCAGTATATTTCTTGGCTTACATTCGCCTAAAAATTGCTTTCGATTAACGTTTCGTACAATTTTGTGAACCTCTCACACAAAAAGTGAATTTATTTTTCAATAAATCACTTCTCAAATGACTGTAAACCCCTTTTCTCCAAATCGCTATTCAAAGCAAATCTTATAAAATACTAAATTTTATTCCCATTTATGCTTAAGTATAAGGAATTCTTCATTCGGTCCCTTTTTATTGATTGTAAGACAGAGCAGTAAATTAATGATAATTATTAGCCATACATTGCCACAGACAGTGCCATACATTGTGTCTGTTCAGTCATTTACTCGATTATCTTCAATTCTGTGCACAGAATATCGTTGATCGCAATGTGTTTTTCCCAAATAAAGCTTTTCTCACAATTAATATCACAAAAGTTAATTCAGTCAGTCATTGGAATTATTCAAAATAATCAAAATAATAATAATCATCAGTTCATTTGATTTGATTATTATTATTGGCAAATGAACAGCAATGAGTTGCCGGTCCATAACTAGTACCGCCTCCGCCATTACCTATGGGTTCTACCAAATAAGTTATCAGCGCTTCTGAGTCTTCTTTTGCGGCACTTAATTGAGAATTGACTGCAAAAAAAGAAGTCGAAAAACAAGTAAGAAATCAACAATTCTTTGAGTGAAAGACATATGAAAATTGCAAAAAGTTTGTGCAGAGACACAAAAAATCGATAAAATATTCATAAAATCTGTGCATTCGTTGTAAGAGAGAGAGAGAGAGAGAAGAAGAAGTCTAACGATGAAAAAATGTCTCTCATTAGACTCTAATCTAATAATAAAAGGATATGAAATCAGAGCAAAAACTTCTGCTTTTAATTCAATATTTTATTAAAAATAGTATGAGTTCTCAGAATTCATAAAAAAAAAGAAATTAAATGCAGAAATGTTTGTCTTTAACGCATTCAACGAAAGTATAATTGAATTAATTTTAGAAAACTTGAGATATCTTTTCCTATAATTAATTTAATTTTAATAAAAATCGCTTTTAAAGAGATAATAGAGTAATCAATGCTTGTATACCCGCATAGCTATAGATATGTATATCACTCTTTGGATGCATTTTAGGTGTCATTCTCTTGACTGTAGCGTATTGTCCGCATTCGTTGCCTTTTCTGACGGTCCCATTCTGTTCATATTGGAGGCACTCATCAATTTGTGTGGTGGCGTAAGGCGTCGGAAAGTAAACACATTTTTGGTTTTGTGATCTTTGGTATTCACTGGAGGTAATAGTATTGCGATTAACAGTATTGGCATTGCTTTTATCGATAGACATTTCGCACAGGTTTACGTTATCGTCACCATTCAGTATGTTTTGCTTTACATTTCCCATTCGGCTATTGGGGGCTATCATCACAAATATTAAATGAAAAACCAATCAAATAGCAATAAATCGTTAAATTCTTAGAGGACTTACAGTTATGAAAAGTATCGTTTGGATGCCGTCTGTGCATAACGACACAGACCAGTAAAGTGACGGCCACTACAACTATTGCACTCAAAGTGAGCGGCAAAATCACTTCAAACTCTAAAAGAACAGAATTTTTATGATCACTTAATATAACGGCCTCTTCCATCAATTCTGTGTTCGGGTTATCTAATCGGAAGACAAATCACTTAAATTAGATTTAATTAAAACTTCACTAAAAATATTTTATACATTTCATAGCATTTAAATCATTTAAATTATAGCTTTGTTTAATGTTCTGATTTTGGTTCTGCGGACAACTAATTATCATTATTTATGTGCACTCATTATTATTATTCTGTGCTCCGCTTTAATGTCATTTTTATCATTTTTGATATTTATTTTTCTTTCTTTGAATCACTTTTGTATCAAAACTTTCAATATTTCATAAAATTTAATATTTTCTCAAATCTCTTATGAGTTTTTCAAATTCAAATACAGCTTAAGATTGAATTTTAGATTCAATATCTTTCAGGTAAATAAAATCAGGGCTTTAGAGCATACAATAACTAATATCAACACTATCTGAGAGCTGACTCAACACTTTTATTCTGTGCCTCTCAATGGAATTTTGCAGAATATTATATAAAGACTACTCAAAGCGATTCTCCAACGAAATGGATAAAAAAGGTTGAGTTTTATAAATGATTGCCATTAAAAATGTCCGAAATATTAATGATTATGCATAGGATTTAACGTTTAAACTCTGCTCTTAAGGCATAAGTAAAAATGAAATCATCTTTTCGTAAGTCTACTGCAGTACTACTGAATACTATTGACATTTCTATGGGAACAGAATAACTATATTTCAATATTAATAATAACTAAAAACTGTTTGTCAATAAAAACAGTTAGAAATTGAGTTCTCATTTTTCCTGAAAACAATTGCCATTAATTTTATATATTTTCTGTAATTCTTTCCGCATTTCAAACAAGAATTAATTATTGAGTTAAATTGAGATTCCATTGCATTTTAAACTAAACTTGCAATTTATGTGCACTGCATTCGCGATACAGATAAGAAATCAGTTTATATAAGCACATCACCACAAATCTAATCCAAGTACCAATTAAAACAAAGACAATAAAGGACACGTTTATGATCAAGGATGTGCTCCACCATAAACACAGTTCTTTGACTTGTTTTGAATGAAAAGAGGGGAAAATTTTCTCTTTTTCTTCATTTAATGACATTAAAAATAAAGAAACATCCCATTTATCTTAAATCCCAAAAGTAATCTTGCTTGTATTGCTTACGTTGCATATATTGCTTATTCCGAATAAGTTATTCGTCTTATACTCAATTTGAGAGGCAGTGAAACGAAATTTTCAATTTAATGTGTGAATTGTGTTGTATTTCATGAGTGATAACAACAAATCGATTGCTATATTGAATGTGAAATCAAAGGGAATTTGTCTGAATTGTCTTGTTTTGGCCAAAAAGAGATAATTAATTAATTAATTGTGACATTCATTCAAATGGCAATCGTTTGCAAAAATGTATTCAATTAATTAAAAGTCTTTTGATTGAAATTTTTTGTCAAAATCTCTTTTAGCAATAATTAGTACTTTGAGTGACTGAAAGACAGTGAATTAGTGCTATACTTGTGCTATGATTTGAGGGTTTGTCGGACAGAGTGAGAGAGAAAATCAAATAAGTGATGCTTACAGTTGTGTTGCATTAGCGTAAGGAAGCTGTACTCAGCCTGACTGCTGCCCGCTTCGGAGTATGCAGTGATCTGTATGTAATACCATGAATACGACTCCAATCCATCAATTAGTACTGATTTTTGTGACGAATGAATAAATTTTGAGTAAAGGGTCCAAACGGACTGTTGTTTCATTCGATACTTGAGCTGAAAGTGTTGTACTGGACATCCATTATCACTAAACGCCGACAAATTGATTATCACAAACGTTGAGTTTATTGTTGCCAATAATGACTCCTTGTCTGGTGGCTGAGGACTGTTTCCCTTCGTCTTCACAGATATCTGGTGTCGTTCACTGCATCCGACTTTATTGCACGCGATTATTGAAAAGTCATATAATGTTCCGCACAATAGACTATCGAATACACAATTTGTTTGATTTGAACTCTTCCGCAATTGTTTGAAATAATTGGCGGAGTTCTTGCAATCGATTATATATTCTGAGCCAACAAAATGAGCACAGAATAGCAGAAAATGCAATTTAGACTTTCAATACTAGTGGTGTTCTAATTAGTGTTATAATTACCTGACACAGAATTATCATCATTTGCTGGTCTAATCCATTCTAATTCAATAGTAGAAGAGCTAACGCCTATTGGATTCAGTTTCACTATTTTCGGTCGATCTGTGTTTCCCATTCATACAAGAATTGTAAGAAAAATTTGAAAGTTTAATCAAAAAATATATTCAGGGAATATATCTCTCTATTAATGCTTGAATAGAACCCGTCTTTGAGGTCGACTAAACCCCTATTGAAGACTCGATAAAATATAAAATTCAATTTTATGCTTAAAAATACTCAAATAAAACGTCTATTCATTTATAAAATGCAATATAAAGGTTGGCATTCAGTGCACTCTGACATACAACTAGTGATCAATAATCCGATACAAGATTTTCGACTCCGGGCTATACCAACTAATTTCACAGAATATTCTTTGCACTGAATAAAAGTGAATAAAAGTTTTGGGAAAGAGTAGTAAACTAATATAAACTCGATATTAACTAAAAGTGAAAAAAGTTGTAAATTATTCACAACAGAGAAAAAATTCAATAATAATTTGCATACAATAACTGACTTTCATTAGTCATATACAGACTGTACTCAACTTATATCTAATGAAGAATAATGACTGAAATTTCACAGAATTATCACAATTCAAGAGATTTTGGATATAAATTAATGAATTTTTTAATACAAGTGTAACGAAGGAGCGATCAATTATCCAATAAAAGCCTAACATTACTCACAGATTGTGTTTCAATCGTTTATATATTGGGTTCACATTTAAATTATTTTTCACAAACAGATAGAAATTGAATTAGAATTACCTTCTGATAGGGTTTCGGCTGTTGAACGCAAACAATGCAAATATTGATTAGAAAATTGCATTCAATGGCAATATGGCATAACTCACCTTTAATTGGCTCAGATGGAGGACCAGCGCCTGGAATACCATTAGATAAATGAGAAATGTATGAGAATTTTTCAAATATTTTCATTCTTCTCGAACTCAATGTTAAACTCTTTTCAATTTGAACGGAATGTAAGCAATGAATACCTTTAGAATTGAAGGCTTGAACGACGACATCATATTTGGTTGATTTGTTCAAATTTTTGAGTAAAGTCTCACTTTTGCCACTTTTATCGTTCACTTCTAACGTTTTATAAACGAAAACATCGGAAGAGTCGGAGACTTTGTAACCGATGTAATAGCCTTTTATTGATCCAAAATTTATTTGGTTGTCCGGAGCCTTCAAATCCAATTTTGAGGTAAATATTTGAAAAATAATCAAAAGTAGTGTTGAATTTGAAAGAGAGCACAGAATAATAACATACCTTCCAACTGACTCGTAATGTTGTCGACGAATTGGAATGGACTCTGATATGAGTCGGGGGATCACTGGGAACTGCAATAGTAATGTCCATTACATAAATCATTACATTATATGCATTCCATTATTTTTTATCTAAACTTATAATACATTCAAAAAGTTTGTCTCAAATGAATAGAAAACGAATTATAGAATCTGTATATAATCGACAAAAATATATTTCATTTCTTGTGATCTGTATTTTGTTGTGTTTTGTTGTGACAAACAATTTATCTATTTTTCAATTCTTGAAATAAAAGGGGAAAGACTTTTGAAAAGAGATTTTCAAATCGATTATCGATCCAATTCTGTCAACTCATTCAGTTGACAAAGAATAAGTTACACCAGAGTATTGATGATGAGTCAGACTCTGAGCACAGGCTGAGCTCATGCACTGTATTGAGACAACCGTAGAAAAAGATAGAGATAGCTAAAGACTCAGTGGTGTCTGTGCTGTCATATAATACATTTGAAAGTATAGATAAAGCGATTTCTATTTGCAGTCTTTCTTTTTGCTTACCTTCTTCTTCGGTCTGAAAATTGATTGAAAGACTCGATTGACTTATTCCGAGTGAATTGACGGCCGCGACGTTTATCGAATACACATTATTCGGTAATAACTCAGATATCGTCCAAACTGTCTCTGTTTAAGAATAACAATAAATATCAGGAAAAAAGTCATTCATTTCTGAAGTAATTGAAACAAAACTCAACTAAAACTTTAAGTAATTCGATATCTCTTTTGATTTGAAGACTATTTTCAATTATATCAAACAAATTAAAAAATAACTCAAATTCCAAATCTCTAACGAAATAACAAAATTCTTGTTTTAATAACTGTTTGAGAGATAACTGTAGAAGAGATAAGTTTCTAATTTAATAAAATAATTGCTCTAATAATTGAATTGTGGATTAAAACATTAAAACTAATGCTTTTTCCCTTTAATTTCGTTTTCATCTAATCTAATGTGAAGTAATTCTATGAAATTTTTCCTTTTTTCTGTCCATTTGGACTCATTTTGAACTCAACAATTTCATTTCATCTTTCAACTATTACTACCGTTTTGTTTGCATAAACAATTCAACGCAATATTTGCTAAACTTTTGTGCTCTCAAATGAAAGAGTCCTTTAAATTAGAGAATTAAAATTCATTTATTCGGAGACATTTCGAAATTCTTGAAATTTTGAATTAAATCCAACTGATTAAAAACTAAATTAGCATGTCAAAATGCCAATATTTATGCATTAATTTTGATTTGAATTCCTAATATTCTCGTTTAATTATTTGATATAATCTCTGATCCATTGGAAAAATGATAGTATTATATGCGGGAAAGGGGTATTTCATGGGGTATTTCAAACGAATTAAATGGCTTTTGTCTGTATTGCGATTCTGACAAACATATCGTTTAGTAATTAGTTTTGTTAATCCATTACGACTTGAGTTTCGTGTGAATATCTTTTTGTCTTTGATATCAAAGTTTACGTTTGGATCACTTTATTCTTTGCGATCAATATATTCAAAGCAAAGAAAGAAAAGAGCAGTTCTTATATGACTCCCAAAATAATGGAATTAATATTATAATCATATAATCGGACACAAAAAACAAATATAGTCAGTATCTAAATAGGGCTACTAGAGAAATGATCTATAAGAATCAAATTCTAGCGCGAGTAAAACTTTTCATTCAATTAGCCGATTGACTAGTGTTTGAAAATTAAAGAAATTTTGAGCAGTTTTGAAGTCAATATCAAAAGAACATAACATTTCAAACACTAAATTATTAGCGTTTGAATGAAAAGTTTTACTCGCGCTAGAATTTGATTCTTATAGATCATTTCTCTAGTAGCCCTATTTAGATACTGACTATATATTTAAAGTATTATTTTTGTTATTATCGTAAATCGTAAGTGATTTTAGTTTGATTTCAGCAAATCTATTCTCGCAATTAATTAATTAATTTATATTTCATAATTTGAAATAATAGGTAACAAATATTTCATATTAAGCACTGCTATGTCATAAAACTAATGCATATTTAATATAAGGCTGTCATATACGCAATGCATATATAAGGCATATACTTAAGGCATAAATGAATTATAGTTAATGTTTGAGATTTGATGCAAATTTTTGTCATAATTTTGGTATAATTCGCCGCAAAAATCCACAATAATTTAGTCTAACATACCTGAGCCGGGAATTGTTATATTGCGTTTTTGTGAGGATATTCCGTTTGGATATTCTTTGAGGAAAACCTGATATTTGGTTATTCTTGAGTTACCACTGAAAGGAGGCGCCCACGAAACTCGAGCGGAGCGACTGGTTATTTCATCCACTTTAACATCGAGTGGAGTGTCGGGCGGTTCTGTCGTTAATCAAAAATACAATTAAAATATAAAATTTATTTTACAAGTTATTAAATAAGGGTAACGATCGATACCCTGCACTATGACTTGAATGCTGGTTTCATCCCTCCCGTAAGCGTTAGATGTAATGCACTGATAGAGCGCTGAATCGCTTCTATCAATCGATTCAATAACTAACTCAGATGTGATTCCTTCGTTTATTACCGTCTCTTTGATGGCATATCTATTGGAAAAAAGTTATTAATAAATCGACAATAAATGAGAATATAATGTGATCTCCAATTAAACTGAAAGTAGTGTTCAAATAATATCAGATAATAATAATAGAGATCTAATCAATTATATAATAAATTTCAGATAAAATTAGTCGAAACACAGAAAAACAGTCGAAAGACAATAATTTGAATAATTTGAATGAAGTAAATACCTGTTGGAGGGCTGAGTATTAATGATTTGTTTGTCTCTTTGCCACTCTATAGTGATGGGTCGCTCACCCGTCGCTTCACAGACAAGAATCGACTTTTGATTCCTTTGAAAGGTTTCGGCTCTAAATTTAGTCTTAAAACGTGCGGAGACTGTAGTTATATCACAACAAAAGCAAAACAATTATCAGATTTTGTTTTTTACAAAACACTGAATGACATCGAAAGACATCGAATGACAACAAATATTATTTTAGTGGAAATATCTCTTACTATGAACTTGAATGCGGATAATTTTGCTGAGGTCCGGCTCTATTCCGTTGGACACATGACACAAATAAAGTCCAGAATCTTTTCTGTCAACACTTTCTATAAACAGAGTTCCGTTTTCGTACACTTGTGTCTGGAATGTGTTCACTATTGGCCTGTATTGTGATTTTATGCCTGAATTGTCAAAAAAGTCATTTCAGTTCGACTTCTATGCCATAAATCAAACGCTTAGAGAAAGTATTTTAGGGAAAACACTAGAATTAAGGAAAAAAGGGAAATCCTCTCCTAAAGAGTTAAGCCAAGGATTATTTCCAATAAAAGCTAATTAAAAATTTTGAAAAACAATTCATGTGAAAGACATTTGAAATATATATATATATATATTGTATAGAATATTAAGGGTTTTATAAATATTTATATTCCGTCAGAATTTCAAAATATAACATTAAAACTCACTTTGGCTTCGTTTCCATTGAACCCTAGGCTGTGGAAAGCCTGTAGCGGCGCAGTCAACCCATACGCTCATACCTTCGACCAAATCAATGTGATCTGTCGGCTCTATAATCCAACGGGGCTTCTCTGAAATGCATGCAATCATTCATTTGAATCAAATGTATTTGTTTTACGGAACAAAACTTTTTTGTGATTTTAATGGCAATAATAAGCAAACTATTGATCATTAGTTTAATCTTTAACTTTAATTCAGACATTTTTCTCAATTCTTACTCTCAAATGTATTGAGTTATAGAACCGGTAGTATCCGAATAGAAGCTAATGAGACCATAATTACCGTGTATTATCATCTGAGTGCTGTGTTTATCTTCTCCGACATCATTAACTGCAACACACGTGTAATTCCCTACGAATACAATAGAAAAAGTTTTATAATCAATAAACGGAATGAGAGTAATCAATTGTGACTCAAATTTCTATATTGGAATCATCCAGTAATTTGAAAGTCTTTCCGAAGAAGACATCTATTGTAAGTCTAGAATATATTACTCTTCAGAATAATATTATCCAAAAAATTGATAAATAATACCACAAAACCTTTTTATAAATTTAGAACATCTTTATAATACTTATATATAATTCTATATATTGAATAAAATGACAAAAATATTCTGAAACTTTTCTAAAGAGCAGCGGATCCTCCAGACTATAGCACAGTCATTATGAACTATGGTATGCATATCAAGGGAAGTCAATTTATTTTCATCAAAAATAGATTTTTTTATTTTGTTAGTGAAAAACATATTTCTTTTAAAGACTATTCTTTTTTTTCTCTCCTTATTCTCAGAGAAGGATTTTTTAGGACAGAATGAGCCCTATATCGGGTATTAAATGAAAATCTGGACCGAAGGCTATGACTACTAATCAAATGATTTGAATGTGTGCTCGAAAAACATGAATTATTAATGGGTTTTATGTTAATTATTGTTTTTTGAAATTATGGCTAAACATACGGATGACTTACCCCTCTGTTTCTTTGTTATGGTCTCAAACAGTAGAGTAGAGGAATAGTCAGTTAAGTGATGCACTTTAATCATTGAGTTGACGGTATTGTCTTCGTCGATCAGTTGCTCGTTATAATACCATTTGATGGTGAGTGGAGGGTCCCCTCTTATTATAGTACATGTGATGGACAGTCGTTGTCCGGTGTGGACTAACGACGGAACGATGAAAGGCTCGATAACTGGCATTTCTGTTATCAACAAAAACCAAAAATATATTCAATTGCATTAGAATTTCGATAAAACAGAATATTCTGAGCCATTCATTAAAGTAAACATTAAATGATAATGTGATACAAAATTTCCAACACTAATGTATATATAATTTTGATTACCTCTGACTGTGATATAGAAATCTCTTCGGGAAATATCGCCCTTATATTTGGCAATACATGAGTACCTAATTTAGGAGCAAAAGTTGGATTCAATTTAGTTTACATTTTAACACAAATTGTATTTGAAGTCAATTTTTATAAATATATTGTAGTATTAAAATAAAAAAACATCCACTCTCTATGGGAGGTCTCAATAGATGATTGATTGAAGACATCTATTGATTTATTGATCATTATTTTTATGTTTTTTCTTATTCTTCAACAAAATGTCTAAATTTTTAATGAATATAAAACCAATTTAAGAAGAATTGGAATTTGGTTCATATAATGACCTCATATTGTGGTTTCTATTCTATGATTTCCTTCAATGAATAGTTCGGTGAATGAATGTTAAAAATTATTACAGAATTTCACCGAAAGAATAACAATGAGAACCGATTTTATCGCAAGAAATAACTGTTCACTCATTAGAATAACAAAAGAATGTTTGAAGAATTTTTATGTCAAAACCCTTAAAATATTCATAAAATCTGAGTCAGGATTTTTATCCTAAAAATACCCGGAATATAATTTGACTGAAAAGTTAATTCATTTATAATAAGCCAAATCAGTGGCCGTAAAGAATTTGACTTTATTTAAGTTTTAAAGTTTTCTTTTAGTCTAAAAAATGAATAGTTTTTGGGAAGTTTGTGAAGAGCTTAGTGTATGACATGACTGACTCAAGACTGAGACCACACACAAAATGAGATAAAATAAAGTGATTTTCCGACAAAGTGTTAAAACGAAGAGATTTGAGAACCGTTTGGTTTCTACTAGTATTCAGAAGTCTTTTATTTTAAGTGAAAATCTTATTAAGAAAACATGTGATAAGACGGAGAAGAAGAAGAAGAAGAGAACAAATAAAAAGCAAAACAATATAAAAGACAAGAAGAAGAAAGAATGCAAACCTTCCCCCATCTGTTTCCCGAGAGAGTTCGCGTATAATCAATGTTCCGTTTGTATGAAGTGTTTGTCTGTGATTGTCGGGCAAAACGACTCCATCTGAAACACAAACCAATCGAAGAAATTCATAAAAACAATATTTTCTTTTTGATTAATGACTGATTTGATCGAAAAATATATCGAATATTCGTTTTTAATGATATTTACTTTTTTCCCAAAAGATTTCATCGAAACTTCCGCCGACCGGACACTTCAAATAAATCGTTTGGTGCGCTACTAATGTCATATTAGGAATGATCCGTACATAAGGCGTTCCTAATACATAGATGTGGGCACTGTATCTAATTTCAGCCAGAGTGGAACGGGCTAAACATGACCACTGACCGCCTTGTTCTGTGCTGACCGACGATATATTTATAAATGATATTACATTTGAATCTTTTGTCACATAATCGCCATAACGTATTCCATTCAAGTCGTTGATGGACAGGTCATCCAATAACCAGGTAATCATAGGTAATGGAACGCCTGTTGCCATACATTTCAAAGATATTTGTTCTCCGGGTCTTAATTCCTGAGATTTGAAAACTTCGAGAAATTTTGGAGACTCTATTCAGTAGAGAATAAACGGATTATTTTTGGCTCAAATTTAATTAATGGTCTGAAAGAAGGAGTACCTGATTGAGCAAAGAGTGGAGTGGACTCTACTTTCACGTCAATTATTGATTAAATAAAAAACAGAGAGAAATAAAAGCCATTAATATCTACAATATTAGAGATAAGACACATAAAACTATACTAAACATTAAGTTTTAATATTTGTATTTCATATCTACTATTCCCACCCTTTCCAATGTTATGATTATTCTTGTGCTCTATCACTGAATAAACTGTTTTTATGTGGATTATAGTAATTGAATATTAGTTCTTATATTTTGCACATAAAGTCCAACGAAATTATTTATCAATAATAGAAAAGTGATGACCAGAAAAGTTAACAATCATTATCTTCAATAATAAAACAATTCTCTGAAGAATAGCAGAACTGTTCTGAGTGTCGACTCTTATTGTCTTTTGAGATCAAATTTCATTAAAACTGAAACAAAACTGAAAATCATTTTTTTGTTGGAAACGTTTTTTCATCCGATCTTTATTATAGTCATTTATTCTTAAATAAGTTGAGTTCAACGAATCGAACCAATCTTTTAAAGCTATCGGAAGTATTAAAACTTTAACTTCTCTTTACTTTTCTATTCTTTAATCTGAGTATATATTCTGGCAAAACAAGTAATAAATGATCCATTAATATCATTCCGTATTGAGAAGGAATGAGTAGGAATGAGCAGGAATTCACTCTCTCTCCACTTTCATGCCTTCAAAGACATATTTCTTTTTGCCTCAAAATAACTGAATTCTGTGTTCGGTTATTGTTGTTGTTGTTAACTATTAGCTGGTGTCAGTTGAACTAACAGAGCTCAACTGAACTGAACTGAACTGAACTGAACTGAACTAGTTGATTTAGGCATATCTTTGAGAGCCACTTCACACCACTAAAATATTTGAACGATTCTAATGGATTCAATCAATCATTTAAATCTCATTTAACACTGTTTTTCCAAAATATTCTCATAAAGTTATGAATAATTTCTAACTGTAAGCCTAATTAAACAGCTTTTAGTATGAGAATAGCATAAGAGTAGCATTGAAATAGCAAGTGTATAGCATGGTGGCGCACTAATTAAATCAAAATATATGATTATATTATAAAAGAGTGACGAATGACAAAATTAAATTCTTCTTTTCAATTTTCTAGGATTGAAATCTAATTTATTAAGTCTTGGAATTCACTGTTTTAATAAAACCCTCTTTTGAAACATAAAAACAAAGAGAAGATTAAAGTGTCTTAAACTCTGACTTTTTATTCGATAGATAAGAGAATGAAATAGTTTTATGAATTTTAATAGAGATTTGTTTAAATATATTCAAACTTTTTTTTATCAATAAATCAAAGTTTTATAAAGAATTCAATGAAATCCTTTCTTTTTTATTCCTTATGTCTGTCTTTGAGTCAAACAAATAAATAACAGAATTTGTTTCACTGAATTCAAATGAAAAATTTCCAAAACAGTAATGAATAAAATATTTGGAATATTTTTCTCTAATATGATTGAAAGGCATCAGAATTCACAAAAAGTCGACTTTTAAAACAATCCTATAACTGTAACAAAAAAAAGTACTTCAATGATCAAGAAAGGGATTTTCAATATTCCATTATTCCATTGTGAATTCAACAATTTTCAAAATAAATGGCATTTTTTTAAATTTGAAAGTTTTTCCCCAATTTTTCACAGAATTTTATTTATTTTTGTTCAGAGATTTTTTCAATTATTCGATTATCTCAGAAAATTTGGATTTAAGTGAACAGTTGAGCTTGGTAATCATTTATATAGAATAAAATTTGGACACTCTTTTAGTTTGGTATTGAAAATAAAAGGCGGAATATTTTTATCAAACGACAGCATAAACTAATTTACATCGAAATTAATTCAATACTAAACAGATATTTGTCTTTATATTCAAAATCTATACTAAACTCAAAACGACTTCTCTATCATTTATTCGCTGAAATTTCGAGGATTTGAGAGAATAAATGTCTGAAAGGATGACAAAAACAATTTGAATCCTACAAAAATATGTATGGCTTTTAGAGATATGCTTCAGGTATAGGCAAAAGAGCTCTGCAGAGAAAGCCTTCCTTTCAATGAAATGAATGAAAGAGAAATGTAATTCACATTTCGATTGGTTCTCTCATGTGTTTGGTTAACATTACATACATTTTAGTTATTGTCTAAATTTAGTTTAATATTGCCTTTTATATGACTCCATAGGATGTGCCCACGTTTAATGGCTCGCAAGTGGTCATCACTGCTGGCAATCTATAAACTGGTGAGTTGTGTGAGCGCTCGCACACCAGTCTCTCGATACAAATGAAACTGTGAGTCCGTACATCACTTTTACATTACTTTTGGACTATTTTTCGGTTGGAGATCATAAAAATATATTGTAGGCGATTAAGTCGAGTAAATGACTGTCTATTTTGAATTTCTTAACCGATATATCTCTATATAAACCTGGTATCAAATAAAGCTATTCAGTACTGAACCTCAAATCCAATGACTTTTTCATTTTTCAAGCGATCTCTTCATATATCAAAACATGAAATATTAATATAAGATTTGAGGGCAAAGAAAATCTCTTCTCTTCTCTCAAATGTTAAGAATTTGTGCCAAAAATTTATTCAAAACAAAATCAATTATAGCAAACAATTAATATAATATCCGAAGCAATAAATCTTGTTTTGAAACTCAACTCAAACTCACGAAACTTTATTAACGCAAAAAACATTAACGAAAGTGAGAAGCGGTTCAAGAAATCCTGAGCTCCAAAAGGGCTCCAAAAGAGATTTGTGCCAAAAAATCGACAGAATATAATAGAGACAAACAATAGAATAGTAGAGAATCGTTATTAAAAAAGCTATTCTGTGCTCAACACTACTTCACTATTAATGATAATCAATATAACACATAATTTTTCTTTACTTCTATTCTCTCTGCCATTCATTTCATTTATCGAAATGACGGCCAAAAACTCATTACATTAACTGAAGTGAAATATTTTAAATTATGAGTTAATTCGGTTCTTTCGCCAAAAAAAAGTTCATTTAATTCACTAAAATATTTTAAATGCAGTCATAGAAGTAAACGGTATTGTAATGAGAGAGGAAAGGGAGGAAAGAGAGGCAAAAATGTTCACAAAAGCAGATAAAAATAGAATTAGACATAAAATGTTGGATATTATATGAGATTTGAACCGAAAAGAGAGCAAAAGAATAGAAAGAATTATAAAATCAATAGTTTTTCAGCATTTCATAGAAGAAATATTATGAGAGTTTAAGCATCAAATTGAAGCTCAAAACTAAAGACTTTAAAAACATTATGAATATTAAAGCAAATTAAAAGTAATCCTTTAATTTGAATGTTAATAACAAAACAGTTTTCACAAACAAACAAAACACCAAAAGAAGTGGAGAATTCAATTGATTTAAAGACTCATTTCTATTGTGAACTCACTTTACTTATATATAATCGATATTTGTTCGAAAAGAAAACATTTTATTCTTTTATTGAGTATCGCATATATATAATAAACTTTATTACTCTTTATATAAAAATTTATGTCAAATATTGATTGAATGCTACAAAAGGAGAAGAAAAGAAAGTTATTCTGCGGTAATCAAAAAACGAAAATCATTTTTATTATATAATAATATTTGTTTTCCCTCTAATAGACTGATAGACTGATTGTTTTATAGACTGTTTTTCTACAACAAACTAAAAGGATTGGGAATATTCTGTAAACTCAACAGAGTATCACTGGAATAGACTGACAGCACTCAACGTTCTCAGCGTTCTCTCCAAACCGTGAGGGGAGAGCGAGAAAGAGGACAGATAGGCAGCTGAGCTCAGGAAACAATCACTTGTAGAAACATTGGTTGACATTCTCTCAAAAGTAAAAACATTAATAATCATTAATGCAATGAACAGATCAACACAACTAACAAACAGATAATCAAATTGAAGTCTCCGCTAATGTTTGGATCAAAATTCTTATTCACAGTTATTCACAGATTACTTAAGTGTTAACACATTAAGTGACTCCAAATTAAAATAAAATTTCAATTAACGCAAAAATATATTAAACTTAAATATTCTCTCTTATTCTAGTGAATCATCGGAGCGCTCATTCAATATTCTGTGCTCTCAATCAGATTAATGAACTCATAAATAAGTTCATTTAATACATATTTTATGAATTCCTGATTAGGAAATGAATTATATTCTGTGAAAATACTATTTCACGAATGCATTGACTTTTTGATTGAACACAAAAAATGAATTAATTGTGAAAAAAGAAATTTAATATAATTTTAATGAAACGCTTTTATAATCAAAAGACATGTCATTAAAGAATTGGATGTAATTCATGAAAATTACTGCGAAATCAATCAAATGTTTATATAATATAAAAAACTAACACAAGATCTCAAAAGAATAGGAGAAGAAAAGGCAAAGAAAGAGTGATTTTGTGAATAAATCACTGCCAGAGAAACAACTCGTTATATAATTGAAAATTTGTTCGGAAGCTATATATAAATATATATAAATTGGGTTCACTTTGCGATACTGTACGGACTGAATATGACATACAATGTGTGTATACAACAGATAATAAGAAGAATAACAAGAATATAATAAGAGTTGTTTTTGTCGAAGAAAAGGGAACTCTCTTACCGATCAATGATATGCAAACCAAGAGAACTGCAATCAAATCCATTTAACGGTTCAAAGAATTTTGACAATAAGTTTGACAAACAAACTATTTTTGTGTTGAGAATAGATTTCTCTTATGTTTTGCTCATCACAAACATTGTTGGAATAACTGACAGACAAACACCGACAGACACATACAGTGCGCTTCCAATACAGGTCTCACACATTCTTGTCTGACACACAGAATATAATACTAGAGTTCAGATGTTTTTAGAGCTCAAATGCACACCGAATGCATCGATCATAAGAGAGTACACCAGAAATGTATTGTATTTTTCGCCAGATTTCAAGCTTTAAATCTATTGGACTGGAGTTGACTCAGTTGTCTTCAAACAGCTATAAGAATCCAATACAATCGGTAGAAGACTTGCGCAGCCATTCCACTCATCATTTGATTAGACACAAAAAGTGAGGCCAACAGTAACTATAGTGAGCACAGAGTGCTATACAACGGCTATACAACTGCTATACAACCGATACATTTATTGTCGAATTCGATCTGTTTGTGAGAAAAACTACTTCTCGTATATACACTGCTCTGCACTACCAGTGCTCCTAACAATCAAACAAGTATTGGTTCGGTCCCTTCGAAACGCATATTCAGTTCACTTATACTAATGTAAGAGACCTACAAATGTTGGACACGCTTTCAGAGTCAAGTCTTAGTTGTTTGCCAGTGTTCTCCTCTTCGCCATCGGATTCAGTGATTCAGTCGATCAAACACTCAATCGATTTGTTTTAATTAAAAGCCTTTTCTCTCAGTCTTTGCTTTTATTCCAATATTTGGACCAAAATGTGTTCTTATATTCTGAGCCTTAGATTTATCGTCAGATAAACAGTTCTTTCGCTTTATATTAATGTTTGTCACAAATCTTTCAATTAAATAATCGCCTGTTTTTCGAGTAATGCATACATAAGTCGAATAACTTTTATATGACTCACTCTTTATCCAAATGTCTTAACGTTGTCTTAAAGTTGTCACAAGAGTTTAGGCATATGTCATACAAACACAGACACTAATGGATAGCCCTATGATTTGAAGAAAAGCCATTGATTTCTAATTAGAATTAATGTATTTATACTTATTGTAACCGATAGACACATAACTCATGAATCGAAGCACAGAATAAAGTATTTATTAAGTGATAAAAAGCAATAAATAAGTGAAAGAAATGAGAATTTCTTAATTTAACGAATCATTTGTTTATTTTCAATATTTTCAGATAAGTTCGCGAATTATTCAAACGGAAAGCCATAAAAAAGAGTATTTTCTATGAAATAAAATCAATTCAGAGCTAAATATAACCGAAGAATAATTGCAAATCCCTCTCAAATCTAAGATCTAAAGGAAGAATACTTTTTGTGGAATCAATTAAAACATCGATTAAATTAATTAAAACATCGATTTTAATGACAAAAAATTGGACATCAAATGCAAATCTATAACTATTGAGCTCTGAATTGACTCTTTTCTCACAATTATTGAAAACTTTGTAAAAAACTGAAGTTTTGTTCAAAAAATTTAATAAAAAGTTTGAATTGATTTCAATTTCATCACTAATTGAAGACAAAAACATTTGTTTATTAAAAACATTTAAAATTAAACTAAAATTTTTGTCTTCGCTTTCAAAAAGATATTTCTTATCATTTGATTCATTCAATAGTTTAATGATTTGATCAAAAGAAGACAAAATTGGACGCAATTCGCGCATCTGATCACTGCTGTCGCTAATTGTGGAACTATTCAACTGATGGCAAAGTTTTTCAAATTTTCTCTGTTCAGAGCAGTCCTCCTCTTTGTGGTTATGATTGTGACAAAAGATCCAATCGCTCATCAGTTCACTATTTACTGGAAGTGTTGCCTCAGATATTGTCTTCGGCGGTAAAACACCTGAAATTAAAATTTTAATTCAAATAAAAATAATCTTTTTTTTAAAAATAAAAAACTGACGAAATTCTGCTGAAAGAGTAAATACAATTTGAAGACATTTGTTTTGGTCATCATTTTGGTCACAATTTTGATCTAAATCGCGGCCAAAGTTTGAGTAAAAAGCATTCAATTGTCGTAAAGAATTGACATTTAATTGGATGCTATCATTGAATTTAAAAACTAATGTTTTTGAGTTCATTTTGATTTCAATCCTTTTGCTGAAGACATGAATAAAAATATCTTCAATTGTTTGAGAAGATGTAAACAATAATCTGATCGACAATTGATTTAAATTATAATTAAAAACAGAAAATAACGAAAACATGTTTTTGCCGTTCATTTGATTGTCGTCTGCTTTCAGTTGTTTTCATTCAAACATTGAATCAAATGATTGGTAGAAAAGTCTTACGTCGTTTGTGAACGCATTTGGTTCTCAAATTTTGGACTTCTATTGGAGTTCTTTCAGAATTTGATCTCAAGTTTACCACAATTTTAAAGAAAACTTGAAGATAATGACGAAGAAATGAAATACAGAATAAAAACGATTTATATTTGAATTTATTTCATTATAATTATAATTGTCTTTAATTTAATGGAAATAAAAGCATAAAAAAAGAAAAATATTTGAATTCATTTGTGTTTCGGAAAACTCTTCACTTATTTTAAATGATTTGAACTTCAATTCGATTGAATAATTCGGTTGCAATCAGTTGTAATCGTTTGCAAACCATTAGAGCCGTAAATCGATTGAAAGGAAGGACTCGTAGAATATATGAATAAAAATCCATTTCAATAGAGATTTGTATTAATTGATGGTTATCTGGAGAGGCTGTGCGACCGCTCTCTGCAATCGTTTTTTGACTCCGACTTAGTATTGGACTCATAGCCATCCATTTCGTGTAAACGGTATTCAAAAGGAAGTTTGGAGAAGAACTGGTGCTCTAAGGCGTCCCTTAATGTCATTCTATGCGAGGGCTCGTATTCCAACATTCGTGATATCAAATCAAAGAGCAATCGGTGGTCTTCTTCGTCCGAAATGATATACCTGTGCAATGGTTTACAATTTTCTCTTACATATCTACCATTAGATGACTTCTCGTCCCAATCAAGCCTTCCGTGATAGAAGTATTTCGTTCTATAAATCATTTATAGTTATAGTCATTAATATCTCAATTAATTAAACAAAAGAGTACTTTGTTTTGCGGGCCATCCGGTAAGGGATAGGGCCTAAAATGCGTTCCATCATTGCTAAGTGTTCGCGATTGTCGTGTGTTTGGAATAAAGTGATTCCCAAATAGAGCTCAAAAAGAATACAACCAATACTCCAGGTATCGCAGGGTTGACTCCATCCTAACTCCAGAATAACTTCTGGGGCTCTGTAATGTCGGGTCGAGACAATAGTGGAGTGGTGTTCGTGATCAAAGGTGGCGGACCCGAAGTCAATCAGTTTGATGTGAGTATTCTTCAATCGCTTCAAATCTCGTTTCTATGGAAACAAAACACTTAAAAACTAATTGAAAGGTGAGTTCGACTCAACTTTTTTTGGTTGATATATAATATCGTAATCGGAATCACAAAACAGAATGTTCTCCGGTTTGAGGTCTGTGTGAGTCAATTGGTTTTCGTGAAGAACTATAAACAAAATAAAACTAAACACAAGTTCTTCGAAACAAAACTTAAAAATGGATTACATTTCACAGAATATATCAATTGGTATCCGATATGCCGGACCTGTTCGAGCGGATAGGGCTGATAGCTATTGTCTTTCTATTAGAGACAACAGAAAAAAATCGAAAAACAAAAAACAATTGGTTTCAAAGCGTTCGGCCATCGATGGGTTCGGATGGACTGACCATAAAGTCAAAGACACTGAGTCCTAGCATTTCGAAGGCGAGACACATGTGCCCATGGTAGTCGAACCAATCCAACATCTTTACGCACAACCTATCAGATTATAGTAGAGTTGGCATCAAATTTGTTAACCGATTGCGCACTGAATGCATACCTCCTTCCGTTGGGATCCCTCTCAGAAATCTTTTCGAGGACATTGATCTCAAGTTTGGCCGCATCTCTATATTTCTTTACGTTTTTAATTATCTTTAGAGCCATCACTGATTCGCTGTAATGAATGTCAAACAAAATATAATTTAATTAATTATTAAAAACTCATTTCATATCAGATTATATACTATGAGTATATACTCGAGTATTTCGAGGAAGAGTTAACTCAAAAATAGAAACATTTGTTAGAAAAAAAGTGAGACATAAGAGCAATGTTTGGGAAGTTTGCCATAAAGTCATTCCTGGGATTAAAAAACAGCAAAAAATAGAAAATATCTTAAATTAAAAGTTAATGAGAAATACAGGACTCAGGACTCAGGGATACTCAGAAATATGAACTCAAAGGCAAAAAAAATTAGAAATCAAGTGTTGACTCACTTTCTTAAATCAAGAACACGAACCACTTTACCGAACGTTCCCTCTCCTAAAGTGGATAGGATTTTATCTGCGAATCAATTGTGAAATAAAATAAAATAAGTTTTGAGTTATAAAAGCAATTGATTTAAAAATTGCAAAATTATTTGCAAAACAAATTCAGATTTGAGTTAATTATTGAGAAAAATATAAATATTTCTTAAAAATCCTATTACTGGCCCTTAAAGGATAGTCAAAATTGAAAGATCGCTCAGCCTATCATTGGAGAGTCCTATCAGTCCTATTAGAGCACAAATGACTTAAGATTTTTTGTGGTCAATCGATTGAGGCATTCGGTTCTTATATCTGTAATATTTAGTGTCAGTGTTTCAGTACATCTCTCTTGAAGAACGTCCCCATTCTTATAGATGAGGTGTCCGTCGTCGTCATCTTCAATACTGGCGGCTCTTGAGTTGGACTGTTCTCTGGGCGTCTGTCTCAGGTGTTGACCAATCAATTGATTTGATCCAAACAATCGGCAAATCATTCAATCATTTAAATGGTTTTCATTTAATAGTCATATCATTGAAACGATTTTCATTTTTCAGTTAAATTCGTGTTTTGTTCAGTCATTTCGGATCCGATTCAGTGATTATCAGAGAATATATATGAATACAAAAAACGAGAAAAAGGGGCGAAAATGATGGAATAGTTCGACAAATATTAAACATAAATAATATATAAATTAATAAAAAAGATTCAATTCTTTTAAATTCAATTCAATTTCAAAAGTATTGCAAAACATATAAAACTGACTAAAAATCTACAAATAGACTAAAAAGTGGTTATTTTTAATCTATTTTCAGCCATTACTTAGTCTTTTGATGCGTTTCTTGTGATTAATTCATTAGAAGAGTATAAGACGTTTGGAAATAACGTTTATTATCGCTATTATCATAACTTAAGAGAAAAAAAAAACTCTAAAACTCTTTTTATTTATAGTTTTAAGGCATTGAAGGCATCAAAAGACGGAGTAATGTAAAGATTGGATCAAATTTTCATAATATATATAAAATTTTAATCAATACTGAGATTAGATTATTAATAACATCATTAATAACATCCTTTTAATTGGGAATCAATTAATTTGAGCTAATTTTCAATCGAAACAAACAGTAAATGTTTTTATCAAAACATTTATTAAAAGCGTTTAAATTGGATTAAAAGCATTGGAAGACATTCGAAGACATTTAGACATAAATCAGATGAAGTGTAAAATAAATGAGAAGAGAATGGATGCGATACTGGCTTTTGATTAATTGATTGAATGTTAGTTCTATTCAAAACTCTATTCAAACTATATTTTAGTCTAATTTTAGAGCAAAAGAATATTAAGTCTTTCATTACATTCAAGTCTTCGTTATTAACGAGTCTTTGTTTTTCATCAGTAATTGTCTGTAATTTGAGTCGAGACGAGAAGCGATGCAAAAAACTGGAGCACGACCTCAGCATCACAGCCGACGAATTGGCCGAAGAATGCCTCCGCTGGTCATCAGACCAAAGTGATGGACACTTATGTCTTATATCTCTTGAACTGTATTTATATGAATACATGTTTCGCATAACAATATATACATTAAATAACTCTGAAAAGAGCTCTGACTTCTTGTGGTGTCTTAAACACAACTGATTAAAAAGTGGAAGTACTAACTAAATGGTAGACAAACAAAGAAATGTCTTAAGGACTTGAGTTCACTGTAACCGACAAAAAGAGAAGTCATTCCTAACAAAACGAAGGGTTAGTTAACTTTCTATTCCATCGAATCACTGTTTGGACACAAAATTATTACTGAATTCTGTATAAACTCTTATAAACTAATGTGAAGTACAGCTCAGCTCTTGTTAGTGATCACAGAGAGTCAGTACAAGCAGTGATTGGATTCTCTGCCAAAGAATACACACTCTTCTCGTCTCTTCAAATACAAACTATTAATAGATTTTGTGTTCTTTTGCCAAATCTAGTGATTGGAGTCATTCCTCACAAGTGATGGCAAGTGATGGCAACAAAATATAAAATAAAATATAAATAAAAAATTGTTTAACGACTGAAACGATAGAAACACATATCATATGATTTAAAACAATATTTGAAGCAATTCTTATGAACTGAAAGAAACGCACTCAGAGTCTGGAACTCATTCATACCATTTATCTCATTTTTGACACTAACTCTTGTACTCAATCCAAGACATCTTCAGAGGCCTTCATTTAATTGTTTGATTCGATTGAAATAATAGCTCTTCTAATATGTCTTACAATTGATTTAATCAATGGTTAGACATTAGATTCATTTGAACGCAAATTACTTAATACGTGTATTAACCCAATTGTAGACAACATCTGTTAATTAAAGACATATAACTCACCCGTAATAGACTTCTTGATCTATACTTTTCATAATTCCTGCGACACTTATGCCTCTTCGAGTGTCTCTCGTAAGGCGAATGTCTCTCATGTTTGTGGTCAGTCCTATAGCTGTCCATTCGGTCGTTACGTTCTCTTCGGTTCCGCCTCATCGGTCACTTTCAATTTGATTTCACTTCAAACAAATCAAATTATTATTTATTTTAATTTCAGTTTATATTTGACTAAAATTGAGACAAAAATCAGGAAATAATATGTTTTGTTAGCAAACAATTGACACAAAGTTTTTGTTACGCTATCGACGACTCGTCCGAACAAAATGTCTTTTGTATGCAATGGTTACTATGGAAACCAATATTTAATTACCATAAATATACTCTCAGTTACATAAACGACAACAAAATTGGGAGATCTATAACTAAATGTATTAGACTTTTAATTATATTAAATATGATTAATATAAAAAGAAGATTAAAGATTAAAAATTAATCTAACTTTATATTTCCATTTAATCAAGTGATATTTGTGAGAACCATTTTAAAAATAGTTTACAAGAGCTGCAATAAATGAGGGATTGAAAAATTCAATAATTGTTTTCGTGGTTTATGTGTGAACTATAGTTCAAAACTATGATCACATGTGAGATATCTTTCGGTGAAAATTGGATTTAATTAATCGAAAGATTAAACGAAAGACTATTTTTAGTAAAACATCGATTTGTTTACTTCAATGTCAGCCAAAAGCAAAACATTTAATTTGTCGACATTACTGACAAGTCCTACCCCTCCGTGGGTTAGAGTATTGAGAGATCCGATTAAACGGGAGACCAGAAATCAACTAAAACTCATTAATTTAAAATCAGTTAAAAGATTGCACTTCCAGTTCGATCCGTTTCATCCAAACGTATCTTCTATTCGGTATTAAATCCATCAGTTCTTCAATTGATTTAATAATTTAGTAATTTATTGATTTTTTAGTGAATTCTTAGTATCCGTCAGTTCTCCTAAAATTCGGGCCACAAATCCAAAGTGTGGTCTAAAGACAGATATTGTGAGCAAACGACAAGAACCCACTATTACTGTATCTCTTGGTATTATTTAATAGTATTTTCATTTGAATTGATTTCTAATTAATTGAAATGATTTTCAGAAAACGATCAAAAGATTATATTCAAAACAAGTTTGTTATCGACGCTCGAAATCGCAGACAATTATAACAAAATACTCAAACGATTGAATCAAACGACAGAAAGTTTGGCCTAAAATTCATTCGATGGAAGATATGACTAAACAGAGAGCCAGTGATTGGTCTTCAGATATAAGTCTTTTCAATAGATTTTATAAATCTTTTCCACAATTCGACGAACTCTTCGACGAACAGACTTTCTATTTGTTTGCCTTTTGTTTCACTGTTTTCACAATAATTGTGGCACTAATTCTCTCCCGTTTTATAACATTAAAAGAAGTCAATTATTAGTCAATCATTAGATGTATGTCATGTATGTCCTCTCAATTCTATACAATTTTAATCATTTATAATAAATGTTTATCAAAATTATTGCCTTTCAATCAATATATGACTCTTTTGGTGTGTATCTGAGTCTTTGATTAATTAGATTCATATGATTATAGGCTCTGAGAGTAAAGTACGCGAAACACGAAGTTCGGAATAAGAGGTAAAATTAATGTTTAATTTTTGGTTAAAAATCTAATATTGAGAAATAAAATGAGAATTTTTTATATAAATAATAATATATTTCATTAAAAGTTATATTTAATGCAATAATTGAATGAAATGACAATAATTTGAAATTTAAATCCAAATGAATTGCAAAGAAGTGATGCAATGAATTGCGATTTCAATATTAAACACAAATAACGGAAAACATTTTGAAGAGAAATACAATATTTTGAATTGATTTCCATCAAAAGGGACTCAAATCTTAAATAAAAACAAAACGTCATTAAACGTCAAATTATTTTTATTTTCAAAACAATTTTTCCTTAAATTAATTGCAATTTAATTGAATTTGTGTTAAATATGATTGGATTTGAATTACTCTTTTCAACCATAAAATCAAATTTGAAATCTAAAAACGATTTATTGGTTTCTGTCATTCATTTACAGTGCATTCAAAGAGGTTTCCTTTGTGTCGGAACCGGCGAAGAGGTTTGTTGTCTATAATTTGTTAACGGATTTGACTTAAATTAAAAACACTTTCAGTTCCCCGAAACTCCTGAAACCGGTTCTGAACTATTGCCAAATGGTTGGAACCAATCGGAAGACACTTATATTCTCAGATATGTTAATAAAAAAAATGGTCAAAAGCTGTTAATAAAAGCCATCAAATTGTCTGAACTTCTTTTGATATCAGCGCTCGTAAGAAGTGAATCACCATTTGTTTGAATAAATGATAAATTTGAGTCAATTTATAGATAATTGGAAATAATTATGCTTCGAGTCATCACATTAAGACAGAAGACTATATCTCTGATAATTACAATACTTTTCAGAGGTATTCAGAGATATCTTAGAGATCTTTGTCTAAAATCTATTGTCTTTCAGTGCATTCTCTTCTGGAAATGTTGACAGTGTTTCGCAAATATTAGAAAAAGAAGTAATTAATAAAACTTTAGACAGAGATTCGACTCAAAGTACAGCCAATACTAACACAAATACGAATCAAAGAACTCCAGAGACAGAAAACGATCCATTAAGAGTGGGACCGCCCCGTCGTCCCAATCCTTACGGACCTCTAAATATTGGATATGATCCGATTCAAGGCGGACAATGGCCTCCCCCTATCGGTGGCGCAGATTTAGGTTTGAAAACAATATTCTTATCATTTGTTCTAATAATTGATTTTCAAAATAAAGATCCTTTGGGTCGGGGACAGGGAGGTATGATTATGGATCCGCGACACTTTCCTCCTCCTTTTGGTCAGCCTCGTAATCCTGCACCCGGTCTTCCAAGAGGTGCTATACCTCCCGGCGCACGATTTGATCCATTTGGACCTCCAGGCGTAGGACCCAATCCCAGACCAAATCGAAACCCACGACAAATGGGGTGAGTCTTTCGAATCTGTTATTAGTTTCACTTAAAATAATGATATAATGTATCGACTAATAGTCCAGATCCGGACCATTTGCCGCCCCCGGGATATGACGATATGTTTATGTAATGTTTGTCACAAATATTGACAACAATTCGATCGAAAAACAAAAAATATTTTTTATTCAAAGCTTTAAATCAATTATTGTTTTAATGTCTTTAATGTTGAGATCGATTCGATTTTTTGGTATAAAAAGCGAATGTTATTCAAAATAAGTGACGAATTTCTGACAATTTTTATATAATCTTAAAAAAATTAAAATAAAGTTTAGGCACTAATGTGTTGATACTCTTCAAAATGTATGCATTTTATGTGATAATAAGGACACGGCTTTCGACTTAATGAAAGTTTTGTGCTTTGATTAAGTAAATGATGTAATAGTGATCGATATGTATATGAAATGGCAGTAATTCAACAGAATTTAATTCCTTTGTGTATATGTTTACCAACTTTTGGACAGAAATTTTATCGAAAGTCCGATCCTTTTGACTAAAGATAATGTTTTATATACTTTTGTATAACATATATATAACACGAAAAAACAATGACATAAAAACACAAAATTAAAACTATATATTGAGCTCTGAGGTAATCATTGTTCAAATGGTCAGACCTGTGTGTGTTTGTCTTTAGGGATGTATATCCTGTCATTTGATTTGAATTTATGTCGGGGGTATTCAGACTTCAATCGATAACTAAATTTAATATAAAACCAAAATAAATGTAAATTCTTCTCAAATTATGAGAAATCAAACCTCAAATTACTCTCGGAGTTGGCCCGCGTTGAGGGCGCGCTATACTGAGTTCCCATCGTTGCGATATCGGGAATATTGATGTAGTCATCAATGTTTGCGTCTCCGTATCGGTCACTAAAATTTGGAGCTTTTTATTAGTTATATATACAATAGTTTTATAATAATAGAGTTATAGAAATAGGAATACCTTTTGGCCCTACAGTAAAGACAAGAACACAAAAAGACCA
Source organism: Minunthozetes semirufus (assembly GCA_034699985.1). NCBI lineage: Eukaryota > Metazoa > Arthropoda > Arachnida > Sarcoptiformes > Punctoribatidae > Minunthozetes > Minunthozetes semirufus. Next base: position 72,031 of record JAQIXD010000008.1, read on the forward strand.
GAACTAAAAGAATGATAAGTGCGGCCAAAACACTCCAAGTGGCCGCTCTATAAACTCTTAGTTCCAACTCATAGGGTTCATATATGGGGGGCCACGTCGGGGGTATCCGACCCACCATTGATGGAATGTAATCATTCCAGAACTGAGAGGCCTTTTGTTTATAGTCCCTCCACATTATACTAGTGCTGAATGGATTCATCTTAATTGATAGATCATCGGACTGCCAGGTGCTGGTCGGCTGCCAGATACCCGTATAATTAGTCGAATTAATAGACAAATACTGTAAGTTCTTGGCCTCCATGGGTTCCCATAATATTGTATTGAATAGAGCCTGAGGAGTAGGTCCACAGGGAAAGGGGAGTGAACCGGGTCGACGACAGTTCTGATACTTTGCAAAGTTAGCCCACGTCTCCATTATTAGTTGACTCATATTTCTGTCGGCGTCAGACCACTGGGCCTTATCGTACTGAAGCGCTGATGGAAAAAATCTCGGGTCCATAAAAGGAGCGCCTGACGCTAATAAGTACTCAGTATCGTGGGGAACGCCTAAAATATTTATTCATTTATTATAACATTTGACTACACTATTGAATACATACCGATCCAATCCGGAAGGTTTAGTCCTTCAATTGTATAGTTAAGGACATACATATAAGTGCGGACATCGTTTTTAAGTAAAAGTTTCACCATTTTGTCGTTTCCTGATGTAAACCAGGCGTCGCTCAGCATCTGATAGAAAATTATTATATGAATTGATTTATAATAAAATGTGAATGAATTACATCAATAAATCCTTGTCTAATAAGAGTCAAATTGTTTGGATCACTCCATGGGCTGTACATGAATTTGATGGCCCGGATAAGTGACTCCTGATCTAATGTTGAGTTATATATCTTAACAAATTCTGCGGCTTTTTTGTGAAACACCAGTTCATCGATAACCCAATTCTTAAGTTTGAGGTCTTCGTCAGCGACTGACACAATATATTCATTAGAATTGATTTGATTTAAGAGATAACAAGACTTACAAACAAACTCAGACCACTCATCTCTGGTCACTCCTGACATATAAGCAAATTCTGGATCGAATTCAACTCTTCTTTCTGAAAGAAGGTTTTCTGGTGTATCGGGAACTGATTGATACTCTTTATTTCGTGTCCATCTGTCGACAACGGGTGCGAATGCGAGCCAACCCACGTCTGGCTATCATTAAACAAATCAAATCTCATTTATATTTTTAATGAAATAATTGTCGAAAAAAATACCTTCACTTCAGTTGTAGTGAAATCGATAGCACTCCTACTCTTTAGACATTCAATTAAATTGAATGTATGTCTTGTGCGACACCCGAATGCATAACCGGCCACAACACTCGTATTCCGCATAAATAGCGGATCCTTAATGAAAGCCCAATCGGCGACTGCGGCCCCACTCTGTGCTATGACTCGTTTCACATATCCTTTAATTCAATAAAATAATTAGTTTTAAAAATATTTGTCTTTTGTTTATTACTTCTTGTGAGGGGTGATAATGCCAGGAGCCCTGCACTGGCAGCCCCTGCGTCTGGCCCGAAAAGAGTTATCCGTTCGGGATCGCCATTAAATGAGCGAATATTCTCTCGAACCCAATTTATTGCTTGTATTTGATCCAAAAGTCCGAAATTTCCTGCCGATGCGTTGTCAGCGGTCGCCATATATCCTATGATTGACACAAATATTAATAAAAATCTTTGTTTCGATTGGAAATCATTTTTACCCAAAAGTCCCAAACGATAGTTGAAAGTAACGACAACCACCTCTTGAGAAGCAGATAACATATGTCCAGGGAATAAACTACCACTTCCATGGTCAAAGAAGCCACCATGGATGTATATCATTACTGGATAGAGATCACGCACTCGGGATGCAGCCCATGGCGTGAATATATTCATGTATAGACAGTCTTCATCTGTGAGAGGAATTCCTAAATCTTTTCCAACATATCTGATGGGTTGAGGACAAGATTTTCCATATCTGTCCGCTAATATACTGCCCCACGGAGTGGGAACTTGTGGGGGCTGTCATACAAATCATTGTTAAATAAAATCAAAGAAATTATTTCTTACTTTAAATCTAAGATTATATTCTCTAAGAGGAGGTCTCGCATAAGGAATGCCCAGAAAAGTGGTCACATTTTTCCAAAATGATCTGATTGTATGATATCCTATGGGAGAACCGGAAACTTGATATTGTGCTGGTAGTGGACGGTCTCGTAATGGCTTTCCCGGTCCATCACAAAGATAGACAACTCTTCCGACGACATTCCCGTATAATGTACTGACAGTTACAAACTCTTCCAAACCTTAAATGGAATTAAGTTTAAAATAAAACCACAAAATAAGTTAAAATGTTAAACAAAGTCAAAAGGATTACCCTGGTGAATAGCCTCTTTGCATCTCAAATCACCAGGATCCTCAATAAGGCGACGTCTATTAGGGTCTGGAGTCACTCCGTAACGGTAATCATCATAAGGCGGTCTTCGATCTGATTCTAGTGGACGGTTTCGGGGGTCATAGTTATGGTAATGACCCCATTGTTCGTAAAATATGCGATTAGGGGGAGGGGTATTCAACTGACACTCGTTAACATTAATTTGAGTTAAAATAAGGACAATTATTATAAATAATAATACAATTGAATCACAGCATAACATAACTGGTTATTAAAACTCAACAAAAACTGGTAATAAAATGATTAAAATCGATTGAAAGTGAAATAATTTTTTTATAAAAACTTTTTGTTACTTTTTTGTGACCTATTATTTGAAACTTCTGACTCTCCTCTCTCTCCTCTGGATTCAAGTCATCTCTAAAATAAAGTCAATTTTAGTTCTAAACACTATTTCTTATATAAAACAAAGTTTTGAAATAAAATACGAACTAAATATTGAATCAATTGAATCATTGAATGAAAATTTCAAAAATAAATAATAATCTCTTCATTGCTGTTGAGTTAATGCAAATATAAATTGGACTCATTTCCAATGTTATTATATACTGTAATAATCCTTAGCCCTTATCTTCATTTATATAACGATTTTGATTGCAATGAATATAATAAGTCCTCAAATGACAGGACAGGAATCGGTTCCCTTTATCTTCTGCTGCATTGAATGGTAGTGCGTTTATAGTGTCTAGAGTTGGCCCACTTTTAGGAGACCTATCCTTTTTGAATGTTATCAAACAGTTGGTTACCTTTCCGTTGTCAAACATACCAACAGAATTGCATACCTGTCCATACAGCGGCGCTCTCACACAATCTGGGTGTGTATCCCATCCATTCAATGCAGGCTGAGATCTACGCATAGTATATGTTAGTTGGGATACAACTTATATTTTGGAACCCTATTTGAATGACTTTACTTCCAATGTTACCACTATTCGTGAATTGATTGCTTTAATTGACCACCACTTCAACTATTTTTAATATATTCTTTGGAACTCCGATTGAATTAAGATAAAACAAGTAAACAAATATTGAGATTAAAATGGAGTAGATTTGCTCACCACCACCACCACCACCACTAATCACACTTTTACTAAACTTAGTTATCTACAAATTATCAAAATGACAATGTACCACAATACTAATACTACAAATATAATTTCTATTCTATTATTAGAATAAACTATTTTGCAAATAATATAAGAGTTGTGTTAACTTTTATTGAAAATTGTCATTAATTATAGCATTTTTGTCACAAATTTAGCTTAAATTAAGTTATTTTTGACTAAATTCCAAACAAAACTGAAGACAGAACTCAAACATTAAAAAAATTTAGTTTAGAAACTTTAAAAACACTAATAATAGTAACTAAAAGAAAATCCTTATTTCTTTTAAGTAGAATTTTAAACAACTACTGTAATATGTAACATGTATGTTTCTCTTGTGAAAAAGCATAAGTTTCACTTTTTATTGATGAATTCTATGGAATTTGAAATATTGTCGATTAGAATCGTTCTGTCCTTTAATAATTTGCGAATACTTTTTTTTGAATTCATTTGTAGTCAAAACATTTTTAGATCTTTTTTCACTAATTATAGCACAAAACTCAGAAATAGTAAAACAAAACCATTATTTTCATTAATTACCCGAAAAAAGTTTGCCATTCGATACGACATTATTAATAGATTTGCTATCAATTAATGACACGAAGAGATGCGCAGAGAATGTCTCAATACTTAAACCAATACAACTGTGGGTTAATAAAGATCATAACTTAATGACAAAAATGAAAAACTAGTCTTACTTTGAATTTGAATCTTTGCTCCATTCGTTACATTAAATTCAATTCATTAAAAACATTACAAAAAAATAACGATCAAAACGAAAGCAATAAATATATTCACAAATATTTAATTCTTCTGATATTTCCGTTTAATAAGAAATGTATGGTTTGTCTTAAAACTCAATAAAATATGTTTAACACATTTTCACAAAAAAAATGCTAATAAAACTTAATTCTTGTGTTAATAGTTTTTGATTAGCTTGCAATCTGAAAATCAATTCAATAACTTTTGAACATTGAATGTGAAAATTGTGTGCATCAAGTTTTTTGCAGTCATATTCACATCCCATCAAAGGTAAGGAATAATCCTATTCTTATACAACATTTGTTCAATTGTATGGCCATTGAAATGAAAAGTCTATCAGAGAAAATGCAAGTTATCATCATATGATATATTATCAGAAATAAGTCCAGAGATTGACATGAATTTCACATTTATTGAAAGTTAATCGAAAAGTTTTTAAAACAGTGGTGTCGAAGGTCTTCGGCCTCAGGGGGGACTACGGGGGGGTGTGATTTTTTCGAGTCGAGTTCAAGGGGGATTAGGGGGTGATAAAATTAAAAATTAATTTGGGCTTAATCGTGATTAAATTAGGCTAATCAGCATCTAATTACGTTTAGATTGTTTAATTTACATTTAATTTACTTTTAATCGTTTTTAAACACGACTTTTAGCCATTTTTGGGGAGAAATGGAGGAAAAAGGCAGGAAAAATGGGGGGAAATAGGTCATAACTAGTTTTTAACCAGATTTGAGCTCTTTTTGGAGTAAACCGAAACAATTTATAACAAAATTGGCAAAAATTTTCAAAATTTTCGAATTTCTCAAATTTTTTCCTCGACCTCAGGGGAGAATGAGGTCCAAATCTCGACCTCAGGGGGTGAATTTTCCATATCCCCCCTTCGACAATAGTATTGTTGATCCTTTATTCTTAAATATCTCATTTGTGATTGTGGTGAAACCGGCAAATCTGGTACAACTACAAAACACTTAAATTGTTTGTGGCAATTGTGGCCAAATTCTCATTCAATTCTCAACCATTGATTCTATTGAGTGTTTGACTTTTTTTTAAGTACTTTTGATTCAAAAAAAATGAATTCTTTTCTCATATCTTTGTTATGTTTGGCGCAGAGTTTTTCAGATTTTGCTTTTCGTTTGTTTTCATTCGATATATAAATTTATTTTAAGCTCAGAAGAGACCATAAAAAGCATTTCCTAAATAATATCGGATATAAACTTCTCGATCGTTTCAAACACTAAAGTCATAATAATTTTGTTGAGTGCTTTTGCTCTGTATTTTTGGGAAGAGCGCAGTTACCATCAAATGCTCATATTTTTCATATTCAATAAATTTGTTTTTTTATTTTGATTTAAAATTTGGAAAATTATTAGAAACAAATTGAAAGATTGACAGAAGAGATAGGACAGGAAGGACAGCCATTTTTTAAAACTCTTATATTCGAGATTTGTTTTAAAAATGGGCTCCAATTCCCAAAACATATCGGAATTCATGAGCTTTGCGTTAAATTAATCTTCAGAAAACGTGTATTTAAAGATGTATTTTTGAATGTTAGTGTTTTATGATTAAAATGTCAAAAGAAATCTAACTCATTCACATTTTTATTCATTCTCTTCAAAACTAACATTCAAAAATTACATGTAAACTATAACTATAAACTATATGTCATTTCACTTTTGAAATCTAAAATTTAAACTTTTTACAAGAGTCTATTCAGAACTGAATTTCGAGAACTTTGAACAATTTGATAAAAGGATTAATGATTGAGGGTGATACTTCCTTTTTTTGGCAAGGCTGTACATTGTATATTGTAGGTTATTAATAATTATTCTATGAATTCTGTGATCATTTATAACAGAATCACATTTTGCAAATATATGTCAATAGATGGTGGGATTACACTGTTTATCCTATCTTACCAACTTTATTTATTATTAAATGATCATGATTAGTTAATAAGTGGCTTAAGAAAGAAAACAAATTGAAATAATTAAAAAAAATTCGAAATTAAATAAATTAAAAATAATTGAAAAAATGTTTAATTAAAATAAAGTTGAAAACTAAGCTCAGAAAGAATTAGTTTGATATATGGCCTGAAGGGAAGCCCGTAGTAATGGGAAGTGACCCCAACCGCACTTATTGTGGAAATCATCCAAATCAAGGGTCCAAAAGTAAATGCCTTTTAGTCTATTTTCAATCGCATACTTTGTTTTAATGAAAAGACTGAGTTCGTCCTCAAAGCCTATCCACTGATCGAATAAATGTATGAAAGGACTAACTTTGTGAACGTCTTCTTCTAATTTAACGCCAGAAGTCGTCAAAAATATTTCACAAATCTGTAGAAAAAAAAGAAAATTATTTAAAACTATATTTTTAAATGTTTTTCACATTTTATATAAAAAAAAATTATAATTTCCATCTTTTTTTAGACGTCATATAACATGCACATTAAACATGCACAGCCCTTTTTACATTGTATTATGATATTCTTTGTGATACTATATTGACAGGATTTGCCAAATATCAGTAAAACAATCTTTTGTCTGTCACTTATTAAAGGCTTTTTTACTCAAATGTTTCGAAGTATTTATCGAATTAAATATCTGTTAGAAAAGGATGTTGTGTTGTGTTGTGCTATAATTACTTCATTGAATCCGATAATTCCAGGTCTATTAGTATAGGGGCCAGATATTCCTGGTCCAATCGATTGAGACCCAATTTTGTTGTTTTTGGGATCAGCTAAAGTAAAGCTACGCCCATAGGTTGCCAGACCTAATACTATTTTGTTGGGGTCGGCGCCTCTATCCAACCAATAATGAAGAGTGAAATTCTGTAGAAATCAATTGTTTGAAAACTGAATCGAATCTAATTTCTTGAATTATTTTTACACAATAATGTATATAAGTGCAAATATGTACTCATATATTCATATATTATAATATATTTTTACCACATTCATATTGTTAGAAGCGTTAAAATTGGGGTAAAGGGGTGACAAATGATTGACAGTTGTATCCCAGGAACCAAAATAGTCGTAAGTCATCAAAAGTATATAATCAACTGAACTGCAAAATAAATAAATAATAAATTAGAAATGTAAACACCTTGATTATTTATTTTCAATACTTTGATATCTTGGGCACATCGAAGCCATCATCTATATCTTGACTAAATGCCGGTCCCATAACAGCTAACTCTAAGGGATCCGTAGTTATACTGGACTTCAATGCCTTTTAATAAATAACAATAAAAATATCAAATATTTTTAGTAATAAAATATTTTTTGAAATAATCATCGGTTAAATACCTGAAGGAATTGCACTAAATTTTCTTTATCAGAGTCGTGTCCACCTCTCCATTTAGCTCCCGGATAGAACCAGGATATTACTATTCCATCAAATGAATGAAATTTCAAAAATTTAATTATGTTTTCAACAGTATTCTGACGCCGTGTACTGTTTGAAAGTAGATAAGTCCAGAGATGAGAGGGTGTGTCCCAACCTCCTAAAGCTATCATTATTTTTAATTTTTTATTATTATTTCTCAAAGCATTCAATTTAGCAAAAGTTCCGGAGTCAGGGCTCAGCTCTTGATTTGGGTCCAGACTTACAATTCTTGAATTGGAATCTAATCCAGCGAATGAGTAAATTAAATGAGAACAATGGGAAACAACAAAACCAGTTCTCTCCATATCTTGCACATCAAATCTACCCAATCCCTGACGATGTGCAGACCATCCACCAAATGTGCACATCTTTTTGAAAGAAGTATTTCCTATAATCTCTTCTGAGGTATTGTTTGATAAATAAATGGAATTAAATGAATCCGTTTTTTCTTTGTAATCATTTTCTTTAGAATTGAGCGAAATATTAGACAAGACTTTAGTTTGACTCATATTTAAACTTTGATTATCACTCATCAAATTTAACCAATAATTTGTCTGTTCTTCACTAATAAGCGTATTTGTTGTCATATTCGACTCATTTGACAATTTTAAACCAATAGATTCAATCAAAGTTTTATTCTGGCCATCATTGAAGTCATTTTGTTGCACTTGTGGCCAATTTTTATTATCACTTTCATTTGAAATGAGTAACTTCTGGTTATTGTGGAAAACATTTCCATCTTTTCCTTTTGAATCGAAACTGATTTGAGTAAAAGTTTCATTTGTTTGATTCGGATCTATTGGATTCATTTCAACCATTTTCAACCATTTATTGCTCTCATTATTGTCTGTTGTATTGGTTTTGAGATTTGATTCAAATAAAGTTTGGTTATTATTGAGGCTATCATTGGTCAGAATATCTTCAGTTGTCATCAAAATAGTTTGTTTAGTCGTCTCAAAAGAAGTATCACTTTTGTCAGAATTATTTGTTTCATTGATAAACATATTTTGGATATTCTTTGACTGAGTTTTGTTAAAATTTTGATCGAAATTCAATTTATTTGAATTTAGTTTATATTTAGAAATTAATGGTTCAATAGTTGTAGCGATAATTATTTCATCTGTTCCTAAACCAGTTGAAGTCGAAGTCTGTGTCTCCCAAACAGTGTTATTTTGTTGATATATTTCAGTTGAAGTAATTATAAAATCTGTTTCGCTTTTTCTATGTTCGTCAGAAATATTGATTGCTTCCAACTCTTCATTTTCACTCTTATGGAAAGGTATTTCAGTTCTCAAAATGTCTGAATCATTGGTAATCTCTAACGGATCTGTTGTGGACTTTGTTGTGGACTCTGTTGTAATATCTGCTGTAATATCGTAGTCGAAGAAAGTTGTTGTTTCTGAAAAGTTAATAATTTTAGGGTTCATTTCATTTCGATAGTTTCCTTGGCTTTCAGTCGAAGAATTCGAGAAAATGTTATCTTTTTCTCTATTGTTTTGAAGATTTTCTTCAGAAGAGTTTGGGTTTTGGAGCGATTGTATCCATAAATCAGTTCTTGAGATTGGAATTGTTTCAAAATCAGTGGAAATGTTTGACGATTTTCCACAAATATTAAAAGTTTTAAACAAAATAATCAAAAGTAAAATATTTAAGATTCGATTAAATGTTGAATAAAATGTTGAAAAAGACATTTTGATATTAAATCCCAATACTTATCGATTGTTTGTTTGAGTTTAAAACAAATCAAATGAAAGAAATGCAAACTCAGGTAATAATAGACATCTATTATAGTCTAAACACTATAACTCACTTCAAAAATATTTTTGTTCTGATCTATTGTAGTGACTCTTTCTCCGAAATATGGCTCAAATATTTTGGAGAATGGGTTCTATTCTTAGTTTGGTTCGTTCACCACTTGACCCATACCAATACCAATACCATTTTGGCAATACCTCTAAGGTTTGAACGACTCGTTACTAACTCGTCAGCGCATTCTTTTAGTCAAACAATACTTTTGGGAAAACAATAAATCCTTTAGGAATGCCTTTCGGCAGTATTTCCTTAAATATAAATTCTATGAATATCGTTGTCAATAACCCTTGTTTTGGTACAAACAGTCAACATATCATATTATAAATAATACAATAATTGTATCGTAATTGTACCATTTCAAAAATATCGACAACAAACTCAATTAATGATTAAAATCTTTACATCAATTTTTCAGTTATTAAAATCAAAATAAATTGTAAACACATTTTCAATAAATCTTTTTTTGTTTTATGAGAGAGAGGGAGAGAGAGAGAGAGAGAGAGAGAGAGAGAG